>BSSO01004821.1:0-13963 GCA_030267885.1 Mesembryanthemum crystallinum | reverse complement strand
TTTTATCTCTCTCACAACCAATTATTATATTCTCTCTATTTCACAAGGGCAAAAATGGCTAAAATTTTCCTCCTAAATTCTTGTGCCAATTTTGGTTTGGAAATGTTATAGCGGGACGGAGGGAGTATATAATAATTTCTTCAAAAGAACTTGCAAGAAGAGGGTAATTTGAACATCCAATTCATTTTCTAGGTATGTCATTGTCTACTATAGTCAATAGTGTCATATCGATAATCATCTATACACAAGCACAAATCTAAAATATCAAAGTTATACTGTATATAATTTTCTTTACAGTTACTAATTTTCATGTCTCATTTTGAAGCATATATCTCCGAAGAATGGAGATGGACTCCAACAGTTAGCTTTTACAAAAGCAAAATTTCATCTGATATTGTAAACTAAGGCGAGGTGGTAAAAAATTTTTTGGGTACACCCCTCAACCTCTTGAAAGTCCGATTTTAGGACCTCATGCCTCTATTTCGGGTGGTTTAGTTTAGTTAATTATGTACCCTTGAGGCATGGGTTAATCGAGCCAGTCTCAATCGACTGATATAAAATACTAGGAGACTAATCAGAAAATGAAGATGAGAGGTTTATTCTTGGCAACAGCCAAATATCATCCAAAAAAACAAAATAACAAAATAAAAAATGGTGTGAATTAGTGCTCACATTAGATAGAAGCTTTGCCTTTGCTATTTTACTCATCAAATTTTGTAAGACCGTCTTAACAATGACAATTACGCTGAAAGATTAGATTAAGCATCGTACGAGTTCCTCTTGAGTCTTGAACAAGCATATCAATAATTTTATAGACATACAAGTATGTACCTCGGAACAATTAAGTAGACAATTATAATAATCAGGTGTTTCTGACTATCTAAGACAAGTATTTATTCCTGCACTTTCCTTAACTTTGATCAATATTCAATTCAAACCACTGAACACTAGAATCCGAACTAAACTAAACTAAACGTCGCATAAAACAAATGAGACCAAGGCTAAAAGGGCATCAATGACTATAGTAAAGGCTAAATGATCAAGGGAAGTCTGCAGAAACACAACTTATCAAAACATTAACACCAACATTTTCAAGTAGATCGAAGAGTGAATTGGAGAGTAACATATACTACGACATACAGATACAGGCTAAAGTGATTCAGAGCATTACTCCAAACTGAACGATCGAGCCTCCGTAGCAAAAACTTGTGTTCTTCTGTGATTTGACACACAGAGCAAATAGCGTTTTATTGGCCTGTTGGGAAGAAGGAAATGCAGGCTATGCAGCAAGGCACAAATCTGTGGGCTGCAACACTATAGCATGAAATACATGCTCTGTCAAAATTTGAAGTCAAGTTACACTTTGAGGAGCTCGTAACTAGAAATCATAAGAGCGCGATTTCATTAGGGGAGAGGGGGGAGCATAAAGCTGCAAACTGTGAGCTGGGAATGTCACAATTCATAAATAGCATGAATCTTAAAAGGATTCTGGGGGGGAAAAAAAGACAGGATTCTGGGGGGGGGGAAAAAAGACCAGCTGTGGAGAAATGTGGCTTTGCTTGACATACACTGCAGAAGCTATCACCAGCTTTCAGCAAAATGCATTTGACCTCCTTCCCCTCTTCACAGAAGCGCGCGCACAAAGGAAAAGAAGAAAGGAAAACAATCAAAGGTGCAAAATTCAGCAGGTAACTGACAGAGAGCTGTAGCAGCCATACTTCAGTTCTGGTAGCCTAAAAAAAAAAAAGAGAGAGAGAGAGAGAGAGAATTCCACAACGCTAATAGGAGCTGATCACTGTCGAGGAGGTAATCTGTTTAGAAACTATTCTTACAATCCTTTACTTTGAATATGTACACATACTTACACAGTATAAAACACAAGCACAAAAAAAAAATAAAAAAATAAAAATAAAATAAAAATAAAATCTAGCTTCCTAAACTGATGGATACTTAACTTTTTTCTCATAGTTTCCCTTTCTTAAACCAAATTTCCCTGAAAAAGGACATCACTCCAGACCACAAAGCTTTGTTTACAAGAAAAACACAATAAAGCACAGAATGCAAATTCCATACCACCCCATACATATAACATCTTAGGGAACTTCTATAGAACGTGGATCTGAAAGGTTAGCTTGCTCTTTTATCTTAAAATGATAGAAGGTAATGTTGAAAGGAACTATACCTTGCAAGCTGTGTTCTATCCTCCCTCCAACCTTATGCTCAGTTTCATGGATTGTCAACCAGAAAACAATATGGATGCAATATACTCCCAGCACTAGTACGAGTGTACAACCTGGTACCATGAAGTTTCACCTTTCACAACACAAAGGTGCAGTAGCAAACACCATCTTTTATAGATTGAAAGGTGACGAATCTTCTTGATTGCCATCACTTTTTAACTTCGGCCAAGCCACCTGCATGTTTTTTATTATGACGCTGTTCATCCCTTCTACTCCAAAAGTCTTACCTCAAAGTACAGTTTACTGTGCTTACACCCTCTTGATCTCCTTCTTCAAGAAAACACTTCACCAATATTTGAATTAATCCATCTATGATTCCGTCCACTTCCAATATGAGGTTAATGAGCTCAGTAGGATGCCATCAAAATGACTACTGCCTTGCTCCTATATGATGTAAGATCAAGGCTTGCTGGTTCACTCCCATAGCTGAGAAAAATCAAACAGTTCTTGCACAGAAGCTTCATAATTTTGTAGAAAGCTGAGAATTCAGATGGTCATTATTCCTGAAACCAAATTAAGGCACTTATGCTTGGCTATATTAACTGGCAGTAAGGGTGAGTGACGTTCATCCTCACAATTGTCGAAGCAATATCAAGAAATTTATCACATCATAGCAATGGTTTAACCAACCTCCATCCCCATCCTTTTCTCCAAGTGGATCTCCAATTTTTTCGACAAAACATGACACCTGCTAGGCTGCAACACCAAATGTCCAAATCAAAAAATGCCCCCCCCCCCCCCCCCCCAAAAGCAATACATAAAACTACTGCTGGAGAGAGAGAGAGAGAGAGAGAGAGAGAACAGCAAGAATCTGGTTCACGATCATAGACTAGCTACTAAGCATAAGTTACATACTTACAGTTAAGTGAAGAATCAAGTAGGCATCAAGAAGACCTTCAGACAACCTTCTGGCCTTTAGAACTTAAGTTGATAGAAATTGCAAATAAGTGGAGGGGAAGGAACAAAAGAAGTTCCATTTTTGTTGCTTGGTTACTTGAGGACAAAAGAGTAAAAGTGACAGATCCCAAATCCCTCTCAAGCTCCAGCCTAAATCAATCTGGCAAATGAAAAGATATGAACAGATTTGAGACCATAACCTTACATCCATTGCCTTTCTCCTGCATCCACATTTCCTTTACCCACTTTGTCCCCCTCTTTAAAACAAATTATTTCTTCAGGCAAAGCAATGGGACAAACAGATAATGTGGAATAGCGAACTTTCAGTAGTTCATCTTCTCCCACCTTGGCACTCAGGGAAAAATAAGTCATGGAAGTCATAGGAAAGTGAGATACATCAACAAAATACTTTCTTTTTGATACGGTAAACCTTTATTCTTACAGATTCTATATCATGCATAGACATGAATATAATCAAACCTACAACAATGTGGACACAAAGAACTTCAGATAAAGGACTCCAATTTCCAAGGCAGCAAGTTACAACTAGCCCTACCCTAAATCGGCCCCTAAAAATGAAAGAAAAGATAAGTGCATGAAGATGTGATACATTATGCAGTACCAAGTTTTTCTATGGAGTATACCCACGATGAAAAACTGAGCTTACCGACACAGATACCATATCATGATAAATTAACTTCTTGAGGGCCATCAACTACTAGCTGAAGAAAACTCAAGATAAAAGAAAAGACAAGGGGGACAGAGTGAGGATAAACTGAAAAGCTCTAAGACCACTTTGACCTCAAAGCATAGGTGTCAAAGATCACCCATGGGAACTCCAATGATCCTTTTGATACAAGCTTCAAGAATAACTTGGGATTACGAGACAATGAACCAATACCTTTGCTTTTTGGAAGATTAGAGAGGGTACTCTGGCCTGCACATGGGTAAAGACACACAATGCCAGAAGATAGATGAGGTGTCTTTTTATGGGGGGGAGTGGGGGAAGGGGTGGAGAAAATCTTCCAGTCCTACAGGATATTCTGTCGTGAGCTATATCAGCAATCTGGAGCATCAAATTGGCATAGGTATCTGACTGGTAATCTCCTCCAAGGGGTTCGTGTATTTGACCCTCAAAAGCTGAAGATCAACTTCCACATATCCTAACAAAAGCCGACTTCATTGGAACAAGAATCCAATTCTCCATTGTAGAGAGTGCACCATTCCCAATATATATCTCCTCCAACAAAATGGGGTCTCAGCACCAAATTAACTTCACACTGTCGAGAGTGCCATCCTAACAGCTGAAGGGTTAGGGATAATGAGTTCCAAGTGTCAGGATCTTAAGGAATAAAAAAAAGAACCCAAGTCCCACAAAGGGAATTTATAATTTATGTATAAGAGATCTATCCTTCTAGCAAAGTAATAAATGCCATCCCTTTTGGCCTTAATTGAAACTTTCTAATGGTCCATTTGGGAGGTTTTCCCAACATAGTAGGTTGTATTCCAGAGGTTCTGAGGTGGAGTGTTGCAATCAGTTTCACACCACATTGGGACCTAGGCGACCTACTGTGCAGCCTCCATGTCACTCTTAGAACAGCAAGGGAAGGACATAGTAAGTGGCGGAGCTTATTATACCCAAGCCCACCATTGGAAAACCATGATGAAAACGAATTTTTTTATAAGAGTTCTAGTCTTTCTACTAAAGTAACAAGATCTCCCCTCTTTGAATTAGATAGCAATTTCTACTGAAACATTTAGGGCTTTACCGACCTCAGTAGCTTCAAAGGTGTTGAGTTGGGTCGTTGCAATTCATACATGCAACTTGGATTCTGCGCCAAAAGAAGGCTTTGTGTACTCGCTCCAAGTCACAATGTAGGAACTTTACACGATCATTATTCTTCACAAGGTATAAAATGGAAATCAAACTGATGAACAGGAGGTTGATGTTGTCATGTAAAGATGAATGAGCATGTTCACAGAAAAGAATGATGTCAAACCATCCATAAGAGCACTTCTGCAAGAACTTGGAGACACAGGTGCATTTAAATAACATTTCAACTACAGCATATGCACGACCATTATATTAACCTCACTAATGTAATCGAGAGCATTTGTTCTAATGGTTATCTAGGCATCTTCTATCCTAAAGGCCCCAGATTCAAAATTTAGTCTTCCCAATTCCTTGTAGAAATTCTGTGGGGCGCCAAATAATTTGGAAATGTGAGAGTTAGGGGGGGGGGGGGGGGGGATCCAGGTTCATTTGTGCACTCAATTGGCCAACTTTAGTCTAGACCAAGATGGGATGGGATTGGTTGGGTTGGGAGGAGGGCGTTCTTAGCTTCAACAAAAAAACTGACGTCAAAGTTGTGAATAATATTTACAAGAGAAATAACCTCAAGAGAAGAACAACACAACTAGAAGGGTCTGCAATCCCAACAATCTTCATAATCACTATGTCATGTAACCAGCATAAGACATGAAATAGAATGTGAGTAACACATAATCCCACACAATTGGCAACCAAGCCAAAGGGGATTACCATTTATCTATGGTTAAAAAAATGGATGTTCAAGACAGTGTAGTTTACCTTACCGAATGGCATGAGAGAGAAGTAGAAGGTATAAGTAGTGGTGCATACAATAGCTTGACATTTATTAGTGCAATTTAAATGAAAGAGGGAAGAGGTGGCTAGTAGGCAACCATTATGAAGAAAAGTTGTGTCTGAATAGGGAAAAATGGAACACACAAGAGCACTTTTGTATTCAAAGCTTTGCCATTCACAATAGAGCACCGGATTGCATATGATGTAGCTACCTAAATGCTACTCAAAAGAAGAAGACTACCGCGAGAGAGAGAGAGAGAGAGAGAGAGAGAGAGAGAGAGAGAGAGAGAGAGAGAGAGAGAGAGAGAGAGAGAGAGGAGGGAAAGAGATATATATGATGCATCACAAACGAAATGAAACTTTCCACCTCCTTTGGAGACTTTCAAATGTATCCCTGGCACTTCGGCCTTCTTTACGAAAGGCATTCCCCAATTTCTCCATTGTGGTTCCATGAATGATTATCCTTCGATCCAGCATGTCATTGGCAAACCTCTTCAACTCTGAGAGACGACCAATCTTGCAAAGCCCAATGAGCAGCACATTTGCACTCTCATCAACAGGCATGACGTTGTTTTCAAGCACATAGTTCCAAATCTCAATTGCTGTCTCTGGATCATCCCGATCAAATAACATCTCGATCGCTGCAGCACAATTGGTATGTGTTGGCGGGCATTCATTCTTCATCATCTCTTTGAAAAAACTAGCCACCTCACGAACTTTTTTGTTGTTTATCAGACATTCGAAGATCATATTATAAGTTAAAGTCTCAGGGAAAACTCCATAAAGCGGCATGTTGTCAAGAAAGCGGAAGGCATTGTCTATGTCATTGTTGTTGCAAAGCAGGCCAATCATTGCATTGAATGTGATCAAATTAGGCATTATGCCACTCCCCACCATTGTATCCCACAAGGGAACAGCATGGGTGGAATCGTTCTGCTTAACAAGAATATCAAGAGCAGTGGAAAAGAATTTCAAACCTGGTAAGCAGCCTTTACCCTTCATAACATGGAGAAATTTTACAGCCTCTTCAACTTGCGAACCGCGGACAAGAGTCATCAAAAAAGCATTGTAAGCAGCCATATTCTTTGCATCCCAGCCAACGCGAACCACCATCTCCCCAAATGTGGTTTTTGCCTTGGTAACATTTCCCTCCTTCTCCCAACCCTCTAGCAGAATTGCAAATGTGTCGGCATCGGGTGAAATCTTCACCTTGATTTTGTCAAAGAAAGAGTACGCCCTCTGGGCTTGATCCTTCTCCTGACATATCGCACTCAACAAGGAGTTCACGGCAACCACATCCGGTTCGAATCCGTACTTATCCATCACTTCGAAGGTCATTATAGCATCATCAATCCTACCCGCTTCGCAGTAGCTCCCAAACACGGACACAAATGTGGCAAGGGAGACCAACCCTTCCCGCTTCATAGATCGAATAGCATCCCACATTTGGTCAAACATCTCGTTCTTACCTAACAAATCCACCATCAAGTTCCAGGCATAAACTGAGGGCTTGTCGGATAACCCGGCCCAACGAAAGAAGCTCACTGCAGCAGCAGGGCTGCCGTAGGAGAGCTTGAGGACATCTTCCACGAGCTGAGAGCTAGGGGTGATGCCACTGCTAAGGAGGGCAGCTTCAACCCCAGAAGGTGGTGTTCCAGAAATAATTTCACACAGAATTCTAGTTCTGGGGGTCACATAAGAAACATCAAGGTAACTGGGAAACCTTTTTCTTCGATCATCAAGCTGTAATCTATCTGGGTATTGTGGTTTTGATTCTGATCTTGATGGAGATGGGATAATTCGTGGAGGGTATTTGAGACTAGAACTTTCAGCCATGATACAAAATTCGTTTGAAAAAACCCTTGTGAAATATGAAACTGGACAGTGAACTAATATCAATCAAATGATAATACACATCATAAACGTCGAATTGGAAACAAACCCAGTATTCATCTCATCACTGAGCGACATAAACAATGAAAAAACGAGAAAAAAAATTGAGAGAAAGAAAAGGTGGGTAAGGTAGAAAACCTCGTTAGTTGAGAACGATGTTGGAAGAGCAGAATTTTCCCTTTTCAGCCTTTGATGGGGGATGTTTGTGATGCTGCGAAGCGATAATCAGAGACGTTGAGAGATGAAATCGGAGGCTTAAAAGCTGCAGCTTCCCTCCGACAACGGCCGGTGCTCGGTGTTGAGGGCTTAAAAGAGTGCAGACATTTTTCCAGTTTCCATCCCGGACCCAGAGAGGGAACTTTTTTTTTTTCAAGGGTCCCAAGGCCAAAGAGGTTCCATTTGTATTGTCACTTTTTTCCCTTGAATCTAAATCTTAGTAATTCTTTTTAGGTTTATTACTTTCTCTCACAAGATAATCAACAATGATCTCCCCTCTGATAAGTCGGATAACGGTGAGATTGTCACCTTCAACTGTCTTTTTTGACTCCATTCCGCATAGCCAGCTTCTGCAATCCTGATGGAATCAATTCCCGAAGGTTCTAATTCATTTGCTAGACGAGTATCATCCATATCACGAATGATAAATCTTGTTTTCGCCTTGCCAATAAATAACCGTCAAAATTTACATTTGTATGGTTGTGACTTGTTAGTAGGACGAATCCACTGAACAAAGGTAACGAAAGGAAAAGGAATGTGATTAGAAAAATATGAATTCTTGTTAGAGCGATTATAGTATATTGTGAAAACTTCAACCATTAAAACAATACTTGGCTTTAATAATAATATTGATATTGATATTGTTGCATCTTTTATCTCCAAACACTTTATTATTCATTTCCTTCCAAATGCTTCATAATTGGAATGAGCATTTAACAATATTTAGAGAGTAAGATCATTTTTTTTTTTTTTTTGAGGGGAGAGAGTAAGATCATTTAATTGAAGATAGTAAAGTCAATTCCATAAATCCCCCAACAGACTTTTTGAGATTCAATTAGAATCAATGGCCTTTTGCCTTGAGACATGAGAAAAAAATAATAATAATCATAAATCTTATTCAAAATCCTTAATAAAATCGTGCAATTGTATAGATTCAGATGCCCATTGTTCCTCATACCAAATTAAGGAACTTTTCTATATGAACTAGAAGTAAGGGTTGGTGAAGTTCATCCTCACAACCGTTAATGCAATTTTTGTTAGTATTTTTTTTCCGCCCTTGTAATATCAAAACACTCATAATATCTAGTACTCCCAAAGATTCACAAACTAGTTATACTCCAAATAGCTATATAACAAACTCCCAAAGATTTTTCAAACTAGATACTCCGCATAGAGACCACTAAGAATTAAAAAAGCAAAAGTACTTAGAGGCCGTTTGGCCTAATTTCTACTAAAAATTGTTTTATCTTCACAAATCTCTATCCTCCTTCCCCCTCCTCCACTTTTTCCTCCCAAAAGAGTTTCTAGGAAACTAGAATGAGTTAGAAATAGAAGCTCTTTTCTAGAGTTTCCATTTCTAGCCCCATTTTGGTTTCTTAGAAATTATTTGGGGAGGAAGAAGTGAATAGGGAGGGAGAGGAGGGTAAAGATTTGCGAAGAAAAAACTATTTTTGATAGAAACTAGGCCAAACTAGTCCTATTATTTGCTAGCAAGTAGCAACAGTCAAAGACACCACTATAGCAGTAAAACAGTAGTTGACACCAAGCAGAGCTTCAGTCCTATGAAAAGACCTTCATCACTAATAACCAAAGAGATCATCATCAAGTCAACGGCACACTTCATAGTGACTGATTTCCAGGGAGACAACATTCATTTGATCGTCATGAGTTGCTCTGACTCTTGTCTTATCTCTGAAAGAACGCGGCCTTGATGATGGTTGATGGATGATTTTTTGCCATTAGCAGTTTGCAGTCAACTGCCACTCCATCCTCATTGATTTGATAGCTCATATCCCAAGGGTTCACCCATCATCTTCCATTTTTCTGTCCAAAAACCATCCTCAACTTTGTCCTTCAAGCTTATCATACTGAATCGTGAATCTTCTTTGTTCCTCTCAGAAAACACCATAAGTTCCCTTCCACGGATCAAACCCTCGAGGAAAAAGGCACAGTGCCTCAATGCCAAAACTGTATGGGATACTAAATCAACAAAAAAAAAAATATATATATATATATAATTTGGTTAGAATTAACTTCATGGTTCGAGTCTTAATGGCTAGACGTGGTGACCAATGTAAATAATTCTAGTTACATAACGTATGTTCATTAGGGCGTAACTTTGGGTGCTCAATGAAATGCACCTAACCAATTGCCTAAACTACATGCTAAAATTTTATACTCACGACATGCAAGTTAAATAGTAGTCAAATTTTAGTTACGAAAAGTCAAAACAGACACAACTTTCCATATATATGCTATAAAATATAAAAATTATAAATGAACGAAAAGAATACTTTATAAAAAAAAAAAATTTAATTTTTTGTTCCACTTTTGTATTTTTAGTTGAAATATTAACACATAAAACTAACTTACCACACATTACATTTTGGGAGTATTGCTTTATATTTGAGTTGAATTCATTCGAGCTGGGCCATCTTTATTAGCTAGTAATACACAAAACAACTAAAATATTAAGTAGATTAGCAATATTTACCTCCACAATACTCATCCTCGCATTGTAAACACAGACACCTCAAAATATGCATTTCTGAAATTAAACATTTATAGTTAGTTTTTGTTTTTGTAAATAATAAAAAATAATTAATTAATAGAGGTATTTAATATTACCAGCTATCCAAATCCCTCTCCTTACTGGGGTAACCTGTCGTAGCTGGGAACATAGGTCACGCTTCAAACCTATGTATACAGTAGAGGTGTTCATCTACAATTGAATAAAATGATAAACTTAAAAACATATTCAATAGTAAAATCAATATAGGATTTAATTTTGCAAGCTTACTAATAGCAAGAGTGATATATAGATCAACCCAGTCGAAACCGGGGTCTATAGATCCAACATCCAAGGGGCTCAGACCAATGTGATGAAGGAATAACGCCTTCCAAAATTCAGGTTGTCTTAGGAACTCTCCAAAAAGGCAATCTTATAAAATACTAAGACTAACCAAGTGTTTTAAGTTTTAACTTCAAAATATAAAGACTAAAAGGCAATGCAATCTTATAAAACTAAACTAAAAAGACTTTACTACTACATTGATTTTGATTCCCTACCAATTTGTAAAATATATAAGTATGAAATTGGAGAAATAAGATTGGAAAAGCCAGCAGCCATTAATTTAATGCCAATCAATCCAACACAAAATACGATACTCATTAAAGTCTGAAAACTTACTAATAACCAGACTGTTATACAGATCCACCCATTCAAAACCACCGGGGTCTGTAGCTCCAACGAGTGAAAGCTTCACACCTATGTGCTCAAGGAAAAGCAGTAAGCACCCTCCAGAAGCCCTGTTGCTTCACCAACTCTGGAAAAAACGGATCTAGCAGCAGAAACTTCTTCCACAGTTCTCTTCTTTGCCATGGTTCCCCTGACAGCTTTGAAGTGAACCAGGAAGCAATTGTAATCCAGATATCCACACTGTAACTTTAAGAAACAAATATTAAAAAGCAAGTCAGTTTTCTTTTTTCAAATGAAATAGATACTGAAAAATTCCTGGAAAAACTTACGTTCTCATAGTTTTTCTTCCCCATATTTTCTCCCATATCTTGACAATGCTGAAAATTTATATGCAAAAGCCAGTCAAATAACTTGAAATTTTCATATCAGACATTCATTGCAATTTGAAACTAAAAAATTACAAGTAGAAAATGCAAATGAGAGTCAAATTGCTTCAGATTTCATCCAACACATTGAAAACCATTTGAAAATACAAATTTACAAGCTAAAAAGTGTAAAACATAGCTTTCAAAGTGCAAATGCAGAATCATAGCTTCAATTTTTCATCAAATAGGTTCAAAGTGCAAATGCAAAGTGAAATACGTTCAAATTTTCAGTGAGACAGCTTGAAATTTTCATCACAAATCCAAAGCAAGTTGAAAATGCAAATCCAGATTCAAATTCTGATCAAACACATAGAAAACAACATGGAAAAAAAATGAATACAGAGATCTTCAAATTTGCAAAAAGCACATCCAAAACAGAAAATTACAAGTTAAATTTGCAAAAACAGAGTCCAGGTAGCTTCAAATTTACATCATCTCAAATAGATTCAAATTCTGATCAAACACATAGAAAACAACATGAGAAAAAGTGAATACAGAGATCTTCAAATTTGCAAAAAACACATCCAAAACAGAAAATTACTAGTTAAATTTGCAAAAACAGAGTCCAAGTAGCTTCAAATTTACATCATCTCACACAATCAGAGGCAATAATTGACTTACATGTTCCAAATGAATCGAACGACAGCAGCTAGTGTCCTCTGTTGAGAGCTACAATGAAGAGAACTCATATTTGAAGATAGCAATTGGGAGAGAGGCAATTGGGAGAGAGGAGAATTCTTTATATAGACAGATGGAGAGGAGAGAGAAGGAGAGGAGAGAGGGTGTACGAATGTCTGTGTAACAGAATGCCCGCCAAAAATTTACTCCCAACATCACATGAGTGGGTTCGAATATCACAATTTTCTTTTTAATTTTTTTTTTCTTTTTTTTTTTTTTCTCGATTTCTTGCTTATCACTCTTCTAGTCGTCTTCTTTTGTTATTTTCCTTTTCTCCTTTTTCCGCTCTTCTCAAATTACGGAGTATTACTTTGCCATATGTTGGTTCTGCCAATAATCCTGTTTAGGTCTGATAACAAAAACTAATCCTGTTTGGAATTCTTCTACAAATCGGTTTTGACTCGGTTAAACAATGGGTTAACTGACATCCTACTCACTTATTCTTAATGATGAAATTAGCAAGTATTTAGCTATGTTTGGCAAAAATCAGCCACCTTATCAACTCCATCTACTTTTTCAGTTATCAGCTAGCTTTTTTTTCTTCTCTCAGCAACCAAACAGTTTATTTGCCTATTTTCATCTTTTAGCTCTCAACTTGAAATTTTTCAGCTAATTTTGAGAAAAACTATTCCAACTAGTTTGGCACTACTTTACAACAGAACTATTTTTTTGAGCAGCTACTACCTTATTAGGCACCTTATCAGCTAATTTTGCCAAACATAGCCTTTATCTCCTTCTCGTGGATTACGGCATGTCAATTCCATCTCCCCCGTTTTGTTTATTTTTTGCGTGGATGTCCTAACTAAGTGTATTATCTCTTCTAGTCATGACAAAATAAATGGTATTTGGATTAAAGTTTTCCTTAGAGCTCCCAACATTTCAGATTTTTTCTTTGTTGATGATAGCCTTCTCTTCTTTAGAGTTGAAAAGTTAACTTGTGAAACTATTCGATAATATTTTGATGACTTTTCAAAACAATCCAGCCAACTTATTAATTTTCACAAATCAACAATTATCCTTTCAAAAAGTATCATGAGACTCATATGTGGTATATAGCTTCTGAATTTTCTATCTTTCACCTCAATCATCTTGGTACATATTTGGGTTGTCCTATTTTTGATAGTAGGGCATCTAAAGCTACCTTCCAATATATTGTGGATAAAAAGCTTCTAAAAGAATGAGGGCTTGGGTTGCCAACTCTTTATCTAAAGAACTCGTCGTTCGGTCTTTATTTACGCTAATTTGGACTCCCTACATTCTCAAACAATGCTTTGAGCTTCCAATATATATCTTCACATATTGATTGGATTGGATCATATCAATAGGAGCTTCTTGTGAAATAAGACCATCAATTGGCCAATGTCCCCGGTTCCTACTTGGTGTTTTTCCATGATCAGTTGGGACATAATTAATTAATTAATTAATTTATACCCCAAAGATGTGATGGGTTTGGTTAAAGTAAATGAGCACAGTCAACAAAACCTTTATTTTGTTAATATAAAGGAAAATTTTCATTTTGGTGCCTTGACATTTAGTGTAATAATAAATTGATGTCCTGTCATTTGGCTAATTCTATTTTGGTGGCCTGACAATTAAAGAAATGTTTCACTTTAGTGCCATAACCTAAATTCGCAAATTTGTCCGTTATTGTAAATAAAAACAAGGAAAATTTCACGTGGTACCCTTGAACTTAAGCGAAATTCACAGCGTGCCCAAAATTTTCAAAACCTTCATATGGTACCCCTGTACTTTGAATTCCATCAAAATGGTAACCTTCCATTGAAGTTCCTCCTTACAGACACCAAAAATG
>BSSO01004820.1:0-13964 GCA_030267885.1 Mesembryanthemum crystallinum | reverse complement strand
TCCGGAAAAAACAAATTAACAAAAAGAAATTCCATGTTGAGTGTTTAATAAAAACAATCTCAATGAGTTGCATAGTTCAATATAAACAAATTAAAAAAAGAAATTCCATTTTGAGTGTTTAATATAAACAACCTCAATGAGTTGCATAGTTGATACTCACATTTTTGTTTTCTGTTTCACATTTTTTTATTTAATTAGATTAATAATTTATGAGTTGAGGCAGGGCGGGGCGTAGCGGGTAAGGCGGGTTTTAGGCGGGGCGGGTATCCGGCGGGTAGAAATAAAAAACCATCCCCGCCCCGCTACCCGCGGCGGGTAAGCTTTTCTTTCCCATACCCGCCCCGCCACGCATGGCGGGGCGGGTGAGGCGGGTTTTAGACGGGGCGAGTGCGGGGCAGTATCCACATATACCCACCCTACTGCCATCCCTGGTATATATCTATTGAGAATCTCTATGTTATATTCATCACAACTGAAATGATATAAAGTTATAAACATAACTAAATAGAAATGAAATGAATTGAATGAACAAAATAGGAACAAAGTGAATAGGAGTAGTGTAGGAAGAAAAATAAGTTGCCGAATTAAAATGACTAAACTGGCTGAACTGAATGCTAAATTAAAACAGCAACATGAACATCCAAACTCATTTCAATTTAATATCGCTTAATATACTATGACTGATATGGATGAGGCTTCGTTCAATTCATTGTTCTATGGCTATAATGTTCATCACTGTTCAATTGAAGTTAACACGGAAAAAATATGTTGATCGTATGAATAAAATGCACTAGAATCCGAGGATTCATGGGGGCGCTCATAGGTTGTGTAATCTCTTATAAAAACAATAGAACCTTAGTATTGAGGTTAACCCTTGTTCTTGAAGGCGAGGTGGACTTCCATGTCTCACAACATGATATCTCTTATCCCAAACCTCACATTGAGTTCACAAGCTTGCCTCATTTTTGTCATCCTGTTCAAGCAAGGTAATGAGTGAAGGAGTTTCATAAAAATCGTCACAGCAGCACGGTCATGCTCCATAGTAACATACATGTGCAGTACCGAAGCCGATGTGTGTGCATTTTGATTATTTAGTGTATGAATTTTTTACCGACTTGCCACTTTGTGAAATTTTATTTTTTTCTTCAAATATGTCTCGTTAAGGGCTATATAAAGATCTTTTTTATATCTCCTACATCTGTACTAGTTTCCCATCTATAGAGAAAAAAGTATTCCTGATAATTTGTAATTAACCATTAATCCTCGTTGAGGTTTACGCCTACAAAGGTTTGTTGTAAGCTTTTGCTCACATAATGGATTTGTTTTATTGCTAGTCGTTGTTTGTGGCTATTCCCTCACATCAAGGGTTTTGCATGTAAATTGTGTGTGCTATGTTATTGTTATTGTTTCTTTTTCGTGTTTTTTGGCTGATCATTAATCTCTTCCTCACACTTAGGGTATATTTTTTTGTCTTATTTTTGTTGGAATATAGTATTTTCCAACAAACTCCATCAAACTCCGACAATCAATAAAAAGCTCCAGCAATCTCCATCAAACAACAAAATAGTTTCAACACGTCTGAGTTACAAAAAACCAACACAAACTCTAGTAACTTCCAGTAAACTCCAGACTGGTAAAAAGTTCAAGCATCTTTCGACAAACTCCATCTCTAACACTCGAAAATCTAAACGTAAAGAACAGACCCTTATTTCCCAACATATACTACCGAACAAAATATCTGCCCAACATGTATACATCTCTTGTTAGAGATAGTTGACGATGTTTAACAAATCGAACTTGAATTTTTTTAAAGCATGTTACATATCTCTCCTCCTCTTTATGGTAGGCAAACAAATTTTTATTTAGAGTCTGCAAATCGGTAACTGATTGAATCAATGTCGCCTATTTAGACAAATGTCATTGATAATGTAAGTAAAATTGAATATAATATTTATTGATATCCACCACATAATCACCGAGAGTTTCTCTCTTGGAATATCAACAATCAGTGCAAAGAGAACAAAGAACATTCACATCATTACATGAACATGGTGTTCCAAACATGGCATGTCAAATCCATGGGTCACACGAGGCAAGACTTCTACAATAGTGTTGTCTTAATTATGTTTCCAAACTATTTTGTTATTTAGCAGGAGATCATGGCTCAATAGGGGGTGGATTGAGTTTATAATGCTTTAAACCTCTTTTTTTCAATAACAACTCACCATCTTACAAAGACAGATTATGCTTGGTTTATTTGCAGTTTCATGCTTGTTAAGATGTACTCCCTCCGACCCCTATATCTTGTGCAATTGCTATTTTGGGTCGTCCTTATGTAACTTGTGCATTTCTTTATTTAGACATAGATTTTCATAAAGCGGTCCACCTTCAACCATTTGTTCTTATGAGGAGAGAAAGTGGTTGGTATGGAAAGGTAAAAATGAGGAGAAAATAGAGGACCTTTAAATCATTTTTCCATCTATCTTAATATTTGTGCAAAATTGTGAAGGAGAAAGTAGAGAACAAAGTACTTGTTTGTTGTATCATTCTTCAACAAACTAAATTGTAAATTCCCTAACTATTATGCAATGTGAAATTAGAAATCAATAGGTTACACATATAATTTATTTGGATGACAATGGCAATAATAATAATAATTTGCACAACAAGGAAATACTCACTCCGTAATTTTTCAAACGTTTACAAATCATTTGGGCACGAAAATTAAGATAGCAACAGAAGGGGGTTTTGTTTCCAATAAAACTCCTAATGGTTTAACAAATTTACAATGAGAGAGGAAATGAGTATTTCATAAGAGAAAAGTAGATGAGAGAGAGCGTGTTTTAATTAAAAAATGTACGGATATGTTTATGGTGGTTAGAGAGAGAAATGAAAGGGAATAAAAAATGAGTTTATTTTGTAAAGTTGATTTGATAGTTGAATTTTTAATTGTTTAAAGTAGATAGTGCAGGGGTATAATGGAGAGAAGTGTGTGTAAAATTTGGTTTGTAAACATTTGAGAGATACTTATTTTTTTGGTGGTTTGTAAACATTTGAAAAGTACGGAGGGAGTACAAATTTTGTTCATGTTACTCTAGCCAATCACAATACAATTCAATCAAGTTTACTTCAAATTTGCAACTTTTTTTATTATAATCATGTGTACTATTCGTTCAGTACCCACTCATTTCAATTATATTCAATTCAATTTAAGTTCATTTCATTTTAGATCATTTCGAGTGAAATAAACATGCGTAGAAATCAATTTGAGATGGACTAAGAAAATCATGAACTGAAGAGCCATTGGACGCGTAGACCTAGTAAACGGGTCGGTCGGGTGGGGTTTGGGTTAAGTGATATTGCGTTCGGTAGGGTCCGTTTTCAGGTTAGACAACGTGAGTATTTTTCAGGTTTTAGGTTGGGTACGGTCAACAAAGGGTCGGGTTTGGGTCCGCTCAATTTTTACCAGGTCTACGAAGGGTCTGTTCATTACATCCTGTTTTCTATGGAACACAACATTTTCCAGCAAATTCCACCAATAAGTAAAAAAGTTTCAGCCACCTCCATCAACTTCCAACAATTTTCAGCAAATAACAAAATAGTTTCAACATATTAAAGTCACAAAAATCAACAATTCTAATAATCTCCAATACTCTCCAACAATTTCAGCAACCTATAACAATCAGCAAAAAGCAATTCATTATAATTTTCAGCATTGTCCAATAAACTCCAACTCTAACAATTCAAAAACCAGACGTAAAAAACAGATTCTAACATTGGTTGCCTGGTCCAAGCATAAACGCCAACACAACAGTAGTGAGCGAGAGCGCGCGCGAGCGGGTAGGGGAAAAAGGATGTATGGCTGCTGGATGGGCCCTACCCGTAAGAAATCAAATATACTAAAAATTCTGCTGCACACGCACACGCACACGCGCTGCGGCATCCCGTGCATGTGGAAAATCCAACTGCAGCTATTTAAATAATAAAAATAAAATATAATAATTAGAGATTCCAACACTGCCAAATAGAGTAGTAACTGACATACTAACCCGACCCGTACTTTTTGATAACTAAATTTAATTTGATTTAATTAATTTGGACCTTTTTTTTTTTTTTTTTTTTTGAGATGTTAATTAATTTGGACTTGACATAACATAATCTTTGATTCTTTTCAATATCCCCAGTTATAATAATAATGCTTCGGTGCTGCTCCTATGCACCAATTTACCATGCTCCTCACTCTTCTGTGCCGTCCGATCATCTCCTGAAACCAATCGTACGGCTACGATTAAAGATTGTCTCTCTCCGCTCTGATGAGCAGAGCATGTTATTGTATGCGACAAGGTCCATGTTTTTTCCTTTTCCATAGTCATCATTATTACTAGCCTTGCCACCTCCTTTTATCCACAATGTTTATACTCTGTCTTCACTTGTGTTTTCTTCAAACCCCGTCTGACCAAATTGATACTCCTATTTTTTATGGCCACTTCGCGATAATATGGTATTTTTTCAATCTCCGGTAATGTTAGGGTATTCGTTGTGATCACTTTTACCATTCCTTCTTTTCTTCCCCACTACTTAGAAAGCAAAATAAAAAATAAGAATAATAAAAAGGAATGGTAAAAAAAATACAAGAAAATGGAATCTCGCCAGAGATTCCCATTTTTGGGCCTATCTGCCAAAAGTGGCCACAAAAAATACCCTAATGTCGCCGGATATAAAAAAATACCATATTGTCGCGAAGTGACCACAAAAAATACCCATTTGGTCAATCGCGGTTTCTTTAAATATTTTATTTTCTCACCCAGTTCTTTTTTTTTTTGTGTGTGTGTGTGTGTGTGTGTGTGTGTGTGTGTGTGTTAGGCTTTGTTCTGCACAACTTATTTTTGTTGATATTTATTGTTGATTATTTATTTTTGTTGATTTTCGTTGATTTTTGTTGATTCGTTAGATTCAGCAGAGAGCGACTTTATTGATTTTTGCTGATTTTTGTTGATTTTTGTTGATTTTACTGATTTTTGTTGATTTTTGCTGATTTACTGATTTTTGTTGATTTTTGTTGAAATCAACAAAAATAAACTCTAGAGAACAAGGCCTTATTGTCATTTAATTTTTAGTGTAGTTTATTCTAGCAAATTACATATAACTATTTTTTGAATTTAGTTGAGTTAATTACATTAAATTTGGTTTAGTTCATATTTAGTCACTCCAACTCAGCTACATTCAGTTGAGATCTACATAACTTTAGCTCATCATCATAGTGATCAATTTTCATACTCCCTCTGTCCCGAAATTAGCTTTCATAAATGGAGAGGGTGTAAGATTTTAGGTGAATATTTTTAGACTAATTTGCCCTTTCACTAATAGGGGAATAAAAATTAGAAGCAGAATTTTATGTGAGAGATTAAAGTAATAGAGAGAGATATTATTGTGAGAGAATAAAATAATAGAAAGAGAGAGTGTGCGATTGGAGAGAGAGTATATATTTTTTTATTGTAGTTGTGAGTTAGTGGAGGGGTATTATAGAAAAGTTATGGGATTTTATGGGTTTTGATTTACGGGACAGAGGGAGTATCAAATAGATAGATATCTCAATTTATGATAAAACTATCCAAGACATGGCCATAGCCTATAGTGACCAGTGACCACTTAGAGGAGTATGTACCTGTCACTTGCCAACATCCTGCCTGCCTTATACAAAGTTATGGTCGCAATTCGTTCTCCGGCTGAGTAATAGTATTGCAAGGACATGCTTTCCATATGCATGTCCCTTTCGCCGTGTTTCATCCGGCAAGCATTGCGCTTCACTATTTTATGGCTTTGAGTAACTTTTGTTTTTTCTTTAACGAGTTTCCTTTTTATTTTATTTTATTTTATTTTTCTTTTGGTGGTCCAAATAGCAACATCATTCTTCATTGAGTGTTGTTAAAACACACCTTCTATGTACTACATTATGGTTGACAAAATTTGTTATAACTATAACTACTATGATATGTTAACAAAGGAAATATATTCTAGAAAATAGTAGAAAGTTTTAGAATGAACTTGTAATAAACTAGTTGTAGCGCTAGCTTTTATTGGACATTGAAACTAGTATAGATAGTTTAATAAAATTAGCTGTAAATGCAGTTGTAAATTTACAAATTATTTGAGAGCTCATAAAACAAACTAAATGTTTCAAGCTATATTTTTTTTTTTTTTACTGAAACGCCAATTATTGCTCCCAAACATACCCTACCCAGTACAAATATTGCACTACTAAATTTATGAGCGTCTCCCCATTATTAGTTATATAATATATAATGATTGATGGACTTTTAACGATCATCTTAAGCTTATAGTTAAAATTCCCATCAATCATTATATTTAGGGCCCATGAATCATTATATCTCCTAAATAACACTTGAACCCTTATCCCCTGACCTCGTATAGAAGAAGTAATTGTTTTACAGTAAATCAAACACCCCTTAAGTTAATTAGATATATATTTAAGAAAATCATTCATAAAATATATTTGAAAATTTTAGTTGGTACCCTCGTAGTTGAGACATTTCCAATTGGTGCCTAGTGTTTTTTTTGAAATCCAGATGGTGCCCCTATATTTTTTACTCTTTCTACTTGCTTGGTGACTATTTTCTTAAAAAAAAAATAATTGCTAATTGAGGTGTTAAATTTATTGATTTTACACATTTATCTCTATTTATTTCTTTGGTGCTTCCTCTCAATCATTCTTAATGTTTTGAGGTGCCAAGTTGGAACTAAGGCGTAATTAATAAGCTTGGGGGAGCAAACTTAAAGCTTGGAAATGAGAGATGAGGGACTAATAAGCTGAGGGCGGGGGACTTGGAACTAGGTGGTAAAACCAAAGATAATAATTGACATTTGCAATTTAACGCCTCAATGAACAGTTTTTTTTGAAATTAAGGTCAATAAGTAGCAAGCACGAATAACAGAAGGGCACCATTTGGATTTGGAAAAAAAAAAAAAAAAAAATGGGCACCAACTGAAAATTTCTTAACGAGGGTACTAATTGATATTTTCCTATGTATTTATATAACTTATTTGATTGCCTTATGTAGGAAGTTTCATAGAAGCATAGATTAATAAATATCTAATCATTAATCACAACTATATAGCATAGCCCTTAAAATTTTTAATGCCTACGCTATCTTTGGCGCAAGTGACTCATAAAATAACGTAGAAGTTAGGTAAAAATCAAACAGTAGCTAGGTCAATTTTGTTATCAAATAGTAAGAAAACTAAGTTCATGTCCGGGTGGTTGTCAGTTGCCAATTTTCAGTTTTTTTGAAAACTCAAAATCATTTTTTATAAACCACTTTTTTTTGTTTTCAATTTTATGTTGTCAGTTTTGAATTTTAAGCAGGGTACTGTAAGCACAAAAAAATTCAGCTTCAAATTAAATTTATACAAAGAGTTGAAAATTTTTCAAAACCAAAAATTACCGATTGACAACCACTTCGAACAGGGCCTAAAATGTCGGTGTATCAAATCAAAATAATTTATTGATAGTTTGTGATCAAAATAGTCATGAAAGTTTAAATTGAAATCTGAAAACAAAAAATTATATACATACACTGTTTTATTGCTGAGAATATAAAATTAGATGAAAGATTAAAAGGTGAATATTATCAAATTTATAAAGGTGAATGATTTTGCTTAACATAGCTGCAGTTATACCACTCTTTATTTTGTAAATCGATTTATGTTTGTATTACAACTGCAATAGGGTGGAAGATCAACTAAGTATTATGACGAAAAGGTTAAAGTTCTTCATTGTTTTAGGGATGGAAATGTTGTGGTAGACTACATGGCTAATATCAGCCACATCATTCCATCCTCAGATATTACTTTTGGTCGGACTCGTTCGATCAATCTTTAATTGCCTTGGTTATCAAAGACGATTTAGGATAGCCTCATAGTATGTTATCCTGGTTTTCTTACCTTTCCCAAAAAAAAAAAAAAAAAAAAANAAAAAAGACCAAAATGTCAAAATCCAAGTGCTTTTCTTCCACCTTTAAAAAAAGGGGGAAAATGGAAAGAAATTATTCCAAGTTCTTGCTTGCGGATCTTGTTCTTGACTTCATCATCTCATGCTTCATTATTTACAGCGCAAGCAGCATAACCCAGCCATGGAGAAATAGATCAAAGTAAAGAGATTAGTCAAATTGATAGAGATCGATCACAATTTGTTTATGTATAAGTGATACTTTTCATATTTACAACAGTTAAAAACGAACCAATTAAATTAATACTAACTGAAGCTCCCAAATTCTTAACCCCTACCATTTTCTAGTAAGAGCTTCAAACTAAGAACTAGTTGGGCCCTATTGACCACAGAATTTACTTCTACCATATGAAAAAAGAGAGAGAAAAGAAAGAAGTTTGTTAAAGCTCCAAAAACAAAAAGAGTAGTTTAAGAGAGTCCCGGGGATCCTATGTCTCTATACACAATCCCTCTTGGCACAATTTTTCACTCTCCTCTCTCTACAAAAGTTTACTATAATTGACTTTCAATGATCTAATAACCTATTTTTCAATCATATATTGGCAGCTAGATTCATATTGACTATCTACACTTGATGTCTCAATTCCTCGGCCGCCACGAACGTACCGTGAAACCCGTACGGGACACGCGAAGGAAGCTTGATCGATGCCTCAACTTCCAAATTCATAGCATTTACAATGAGCAATTCTGACATCCATGCTTTCTCGTCGTGAACGAAAGCCATAATGTGACCGTCATCTTCACTTTCTGACTTAGGGTCACACGGTAAAAAGAAGGGTTCGCCACCATACTTGTCAGCATCATAATTAAATTTTTTTACCTCACCTGTTTCTAAATCCACCTTGGCAAAACCGGACACCTTGGGCCACGGCTCAGCAATAGCCAAGTAGGCGAACCGAGTTTTCCTGCCTAGTAAATTCCGATTTACCATCCCAGCCTCGAGATTTACCTGCTCATGTTGGTTATTTATAATGAGTCGCCGAGTGGATTTACCAGTTCGTAGATTGAGTCGGATTTCAGAGAGGACGCTTTGTAGGCCCTCGTCGCACTCGTTGAAGATGGAGTCTGCTGGTGTCATACACGACCCAATGACAACAATCTCATCGTTTTTTTCATCTTCCCATGCATTCCAGAGGTGGAAGCAGAATGTGTCAGGAGAGTCCACCCAAATAATCTCTGTTGCATCCTTAGCCTCCTTTGAGAGGACCCCAAATCGCGATGTTTTGTTCTTGTCATAAACTACAGGGGACCCACCCCGGACCATCTCATGAATCCTGAACACAACCTGCTGGTCAGGCACCACCACAAAATTCTCAGTGATGGCAAAGTCGTGCATCATTGTGGGTTCCTCAATTGGGATTTCCACGTCAGGCGACTTAAACCCGGTCGATGTGACTTTAAAATACTTGAGGTATGGCTTCTTCATGACATCATAAGAAAGAGCAAAGAGTTCCTTAGTGACAGGATCAACCTTAGGGTGGGCTATCATGGCAGAGTGAAGTTGGCCCTCAAAGTCGAAACGACCCACTGTCTTCAAGTCCCCTACCGGCGTGACTCGCACATTGTAGGGAACGTCGTCCTCAGACATGGCCAAGAGACGCCCATTAAAGTAAACCAACCCGGCGTTGGCGACCCCAGTGCCATGGTCGTAGTCCAAGAGGCCAAAAAGACCGCGAGTGTAGAACAAAAGAAGACGAGCAATACCACACAAACCATGGAGCTCGCCAATGGCCTTGGGGAAGACAGGGCGGCCTAACTGACGCTCTTGGGCCAAACGATGGGTCTCGACGAAACGACATGCATAGCTAGCGGCACCATTGTGGATAGTCACAGCATGGACCATGCCATCACCGTCGAAGAAGTGATGCCCGGATGTAGGCTCAAAGAGTGGGTTCGCCCCATTCCTCACATAAACCCCATCGATGCAAGCTGGGATTTTCCCCTCCACACGTAGCGAATGTCTAACAGATTGCTCCGGGACCGGAGCAAAGTTCCCAGCGATCTGTACCTTAGGATCAGCGGTCTTGGGGAAAGGGTGGCTCCGCTCCTGGCTCGCTAGTGCGCCCTCCACCATGTTCAAGGCCGTAGCCGCTACCCTTTGGAAGAGATTCCACTGGGGTTGATCATGAGAGACCGCAGAATTATCGTTAGTAGTACTTGTGGTGGTAGTTTGTTGTATGTTTTTTGGGAAGTTTAGAAGAGAGGGTGATGATTGGATAGCGCAGTTAATGTGTGTGTTTATTGGCTTCTTGGTGATTGTATGCAAGGACAACAATGAAATAGGACACAGAGAGCCAGCAGGTAATTGGGTCGTTGCCCAATTACTACTTGTGATAGTAGTCGTAAGAGAACTCATGTTCTTTTCTGTTGCCTATGCAATCAAGAAACAAAATGAGAATTCTTCCTTTTGATTGTTTCTTATGATGATGAAGACAGAGAGAGAGAGAGAGAGAGAGAGAGAGAGAGAGAGAGAGAGAGAGAGGAGCAGAGTTTGTTTGGAGATTGAGTGGTTATTGATGAAGAGGGTACGTATAAGTAGAATTCAGGGGGAAGTTGATGAAAGAGGGAAGGTCCACTTCAAACAATAAATAGAAGACCATGTGGTATACTTGTAGAGATACGGCACTTGAGATATTTACATATAACAACAACAACAACATCAAGGCCCAATTATTATTATTATTATTATTTTCTTTGAACCACATGTTCACTCTAACCCACACACACCGACCACTTATTGATAAGCCCCAAAGTTAATTCCTAACATTTGATGATAAGTGAGTTTGGTAGAAATATTGAAGGGACTAATTAACTTAAGTACATTGCATAGTACTAGTAATGAGCTTATTATTAAGCTAGTTGCAGAAAAGTAATTCTTTGTCTATTGTCCTTTGCTTGTTTGAAGCATGTCCAAACATGATTGTCTAAGGATTTTGATCCATAAATATGGCATGTGAGGTGTTTGTGCATTAAACTTGTCTATCGGATCGAGCATAGAAGACAGGAGGACAACCACCCATATTATTATTAGCTGCATGGTGCATGGAAGCAAATGGGTCAATGGTCAAGGTGAATACCATATACGACGTTGATAATCCGTAATCTCATAACAATGTTGTATGATTGAACAAATCACTATGTGGTTGGTGTAAGTGGTTTAGCAACGGTGACAATTCGATTGTTGTGAAAGGAGAAACTGCTTGTTGGCAATACTTTAATTTATCATATGCTATGTCTCTTAAACAACGAGAATCATTAAGTTATCACATACTCTATATCACACCAACCCCCGTCATTTTTGTTCTCTCTCTTGAAGGTGCACGTACCTCATTGAAACCTAATGACAGCATTTGTGCTTGGTGATTGATAGGCGTGATTGTCTACCAATTGTCACGTTCAAATGATAATTGATGATCGTCATCTCATTTTCCAGAAAGAAAATCCTATCAGACGTGGAATTGTCTTCTTTGCATGCACTGAGCGTGGGTGGTGGGATTATTGTACACNATAAGTGGTAAAGTTGCTCTATTGTTGTGAGTGGTTCGTCTACATTCTCGTTTTTTTTTTTAAAACAAGATGTATGTTTATTTCTTGTAAATGTGTTAGAAGATTAGTTCTTATCCAATGGATTTATAGATATTTGTGATTCAAATCAAATATCAGACAAAAGCGAGAGTTTGTTGATAGAAATAATAAAACATAGATGAATCTATACAATCTATACAATTAGATTAAAAGGAGGAAATTCAACCACAATGTGCCATATGTGATGCTTATGTAGATGATGACGTGTACAAATAGTATGCCACATAAGACTATCTCCAAATTCCTAATGTAACCCAAATTTCAGCTTATTTTGTTAAATCAGATTTTAATTTTCCATGTTTAATATTACTGATTGCCTCCATATTTGTAGAACTTATTGTGATTTTATTATCATGCATTTAATTCCGTTTAATGTCCTCAATAATTCTTTCTCTCAAAGATTGATGTAGTTGTTCCCCTTTAGGCTATATAAATTTCATACTATTATACTTCATATATACAAACCAAAAGTTTTCTCTTGAACCAACTTTACAAAAACACCATTTTTTTTATTTTTTTGGTTAAAAGGTAAGATTGTATTAACCAAAAATGAAACCAAATAATGTTCATACCAACCATTTGAGGGAGAGGCCTACCTTCTAGGAAGGATTCCTCAATGCCTCAATGGTTCGTCTAAAAAAACACCACATTTTCGTTTTGAACTTACTGTCCATATATGCCACATTTGACTTGTACGTGGAAAAAATATTCAGTTGGTCTGATTACATCTTGGATACGTAGGTAGCCTCCATGAGGTCCGGCCATACTAATCACTCAATTACACAAGTCCTCTAAAGGTCCTAATGATCACAACTAACTCAAGACAATTCAGAACTTTAAGGAATATTGTGATTTTATTATCATGCAGTTAATTCTGTTTGATGTCAATAATAATTCTTTCTCTCAAAGATAGATGTAGTTGATCCCCTTTAGGCTATATTAATTTCATACTATTATACTTCATATATGTAAACCAGAAGTTTTCTCTTGAACCTACTCTTAAAAAACACCATTTTCTTTTCTGTTTTTTTTTTTTTTTTTTTTTGGTTGAAAGGTAAGATTGTATTAACCAAAACTGAAACCAAATAATGTTATACACAACCATTTGAGGGACTTCTAGGAAGGCTTCCTCAATGCCTCAATGGTTCATATACAAAAACACCACATTTTCGTTTTGAACTTACTGTCCATATATGCTACATTTGACTTGTATGTGGAAAAAATATTCAGTTGGCCTAATTCCATCTTGGATATGTTGGTAACCTCCATGAAGCCCGGCCATACTAATCACTCAATTACACAAGTCCTCTAAAGGTCCTAATGATCAAAACTCAAGGCAATTAAGGTTTTGAAATCTCTGTGATTTGTCCCTTCTTAAAGCCTAGGACTTGGATTCGAGCTTGAACTCCCTTCATGACCTATGAAATACCTATCATTTTCTCTTTTTAATGAATTACTCGGCCATGTTTTTTTTTTTTTTTTTTTTTGGTGAAATGGAAGGCGTGTATATACGCCCAATAAAATAATAAACGAAAATTACATAATAGTCATTCTAGGCCTAGCAAAGCCAATAACATCTTGGTATAAAACATCCATTATGCCGGGAGGAGGTGTATCAAACTCTTCAAGTGTTTCATGTGCCTCGAAACTATAATTCGCTAGCCAGTCCGCAGCACAATTAGCTTCCCGATAGACATGTTGGATTTTAATTCTCCAATTGGTATCTTTAATGAGTTCTTGGCAGCACTCCAATAAGAA
This sequence comes from Mesembryanthemum crystallinum, assembly GCA_030267885.1. Lineage (NCBI taxonomy): Eukaryota > Viridiplantae > Streptophyta > Magnoliopsida > Caryophyllales > Aizoaceae > Mesembryanthemum > Mesembryanthemum crystallinum. The sequence goes on along the minus strand of BSSO01004820.1, from coordinate 595 downwards.
AGAATGTGGATTATGCATTGCAATAGGCCCCAACAGCATATCCTTTACCAGCTCTGAATCAATCTCTAGTATCAAGTGTGAAATTTGTAATCTCTTGGCTATTTGCATCCCACGCAACACAGCAAGCAGCTCGGCTTTGACCGAAGAGCAAACACCCAATTTTGTAGTGAAGGCCCTTATAAATGCTCCAGTATCAGCTCTAAAAATTCCCCCACCACCAGCAGGTCCCAGGTTTCCTTTCGATGCGCCATCCGTGTTAAGTTTCGTCCAACCTGACGGGGGTAACGACCATCGGATGAAAGTTTCAGCTCTTGAGCGTTTCACTCCACATATCAGATTACTTTTTTTTGACTCGGCTTCCAAGTACTCTCTTCCTTTGGCAAGGACAAACTCAGCTCGTCGGAGAGGAATATCATCCAAGTTGCCAAACTTTCGAATGTTTCTCCATTTTCACAGCCACCAAAGGGTCGTTGCAAAGATCGTAGCCCACTCATCCCTCCCATTTACATTGCCAATAATCCAATCATGTAGGGAAGAGTTAAAAAAAGTTTGTACAGAGGTATTAGGGAGTAGGCACTTCCATACCTCAGCAGCT
>BSSO01004819.1:0-13964 GCA_030267885.1 Mesembryanthemum crystallinum | reverse complement strand
GGGTATTAAAAGGAAGAGTTGGTGATTTGTGGGTTTTGAAAGATAAATAAGGGACAAAATTTTAGAAGTTTCTGAAAGATAAATAAGGGACGGAGGGAATACTAACTAAAATACAAAAAAGAAAATATCTAAGCAAGTTTTAATTACATAGATTTGGACATGTAAACTATACTCCAAAGTTTTCTAAAGAAGAAGAGTATAACTCCTGTCAATGGCGACCCTAGCTAAGAATCTCTAATCGATTAATCAAGCTACTGCCGACTAGAAATCCCTCCACAACAATAAATTTTGAAAGAAAAATTTGCCGCCAACTCCCCTATATAGTACGTTTTTTGTGACAAACCCCCCTATAAAAAAAAGATTTGTAAAGAACCCCCCTATATGACAGAAAGCTTTTAAAAACCCCCCTCTCTGGCCATTTTTTGAATTTTCCGGTGGATATTTTATTTCTATGACCGTTTTGCCCCTCTCTCATACATATCTATCTATCCCCTATATTAGCTTTTTATTGCAAGATTTTCATCCCTATACATGTTCTCGCCTCAGATCTCTCTCTCATTCCCTCAATTTGTCACTTGTTTAGATTTTATTTTCAAGATCAAATTGATTGAAGAATCTGCAAAGTAACTTGCTTTCCAATTACAAAGCCAAAAACATCCAAACATTAGCAATTGAAATTGGACATTCAATCTCACCCTACAATTTTCAATGGAGTCGACAATTACAAATGAGAATCATGGTAGCCACAAAAAGGAAGTATACTGGAAGGGAAAGAGAGAGAAAAACAGAGGAGGGAATGGGGTAAATGGGAGGGTTATATCAGATAAAGGGTATTTTTGTCCAAAAAATATGAATATGACCGGAAAATAAGAAAAGTGGCCAGAGAGGGGGTATTTTAAAAGGAAAATGTGATATAGGGGGGTTTCTTACAATTTTTTTTTATAGGGGGGTTTGTCACAAGAAATGTACTATATAGGGGGTTAGCGGCAAATTTTTCATTTTGAAATGATATGTTTTACTAGTCAAGCTAACAAGCATACCGTTTGCTTCTCCAAATATACGATGACTGAGGTTGTATTCATCTCAACTTAAATGATTAGAATTGAATTAAGGTGCCTTTTGGCCTAATTTCTACTATTTTTAGTTTTTTCTTCACAAATCTCTATCCTCCCCCCTCCTTCATTCCTTCTTCCTCTAAGAGCTTTCAAAAAACTAGAATGGTCTAAAGTTTATATTTCTATCCCCATTTTGGTTTTTTAAAAACTCATATGGACAATGGGAGAGGAGAAAGGGACAAAGATTTATGAAGAAAAACTTGTCATTTTAGAAACTAGGCCAAACGGCACCTAAGTTGAATTAAAAGAAACTAAACTTATTTAACTAACTGAACTGAAGTGAATTGTATTGAATCGAAATAGATACTCAATTAGAATGACGAAACAATCACACCCTAGATAGGATTCAATTTTAATCGATTATGAATCTTCATTCTCAATAATTAAAACGAATGCAATCCCAACTATGAGGAGGAGAAACAATCATCCCAATAGAGTATTCATAAATTTCATAAACCGTAGACATTATCACCATAGATCTAAAACTTATAAAAAAATGGTTAAAAAAAATACAAATTTTGCTAGGACGAGATCATTTGGAGCCCACCATCAATCCATACACTAGCAGTCTAGCACATGCAACCTTGGACAAACAAGTAGTAGCAGAGTAATGCATGATATGGATGGAATTCATTCATATCAAGCGGGCCCCACATTCTAACGGGATATTAAATGAAAATTCATAAAATACAATTTATCTGGTTCTAGTTTTAAATATATTGATAGAGAATATAAAAATTATTTGGCTCACCTGATATAAATAAATATCTAATATGGATATAGCATTACTCAGTAGTAGGAGTATAATTGAAGAGATGGAAAAATAAGCTACCAGCTGCCGGGTCCTTGAGCTTCCCAGTGTCGTGTCGGGTCTTCATATCTGGGTCATCTCGACCCACCTCTCGGTCAGTTCGGTCAGTGATCACACCTTCCCTTGACCTCACAAAACGAATCTGCCCGGCCTTTGCTGCCCGACCTTCCCTTATTTTTCATATGGGTTAAGGTTCCTTTAATATTCTTCTTCCGACCCGTAAACAACGGTATTTAGGCACACGGTACCCGGATGTTGTGGCTCAAGCTCAACTAAGCCACTAAGATTGGTGGCTGAAAGCCTGATTTGTCTTCCCAACCCGGCTCTACTGGGAAAAGTTACTAGTCGCGTATGATTGGTCTGTTAATTTCGCCATTTGATTCTACAGTTCATTTCAATTTTACAACTTATATTTATTTAGCTTGATACAAGGTTATTGAGTTGAATTAATCATAGTCTTAAAATCAATTAATTATTGTATTGTGAATGAACTTTTATTTGGACTAATAATATAATAAGATGTGAAAGTCTTTTGAGCTTGAAGCTCAATACGATCTTTTTTTAATTCACACCAATGGTATACATCGTTGACAACAGTGACTATTTCCCACGTTGGTTTGTAGGTACCTCAAAGGGTATGGCAAAACTGCTCTATAACTAAGGAAATATTCGTACTCTCGACCTTGGTTAAGGGTGGATAAATCTCTATCCACTCAATCACACCCCTTGATTAAATTTTTTCATTTTTAATTCATTCCAAATAAATGGCTTGAATTGAACTGCGGAATGGTGGGAATGAAATGAAGAGATTCAAATTCAAAGAATCTGATATTCGTACTTTATTTGGGTATCTCTTACACCCTTCCAGTTTCGAATTTCGAGTAATCGAGATCACATATTTGTCGTATACCCCATATAGAAACTACTTAAAGTCCTTAGTGTAAATTGCATGTAACACTACCTTGTTGATGGAAGTCTCTAGTAGTCTGTCTAGTCATTGTTTTGGTAATAGTAACTCCATAATTTGGTGTTCCTAGTACACACATGGGAGGTCTGTAATGCATGACAAGACCTTGTCGCTTCAAGTGAAAACCCAAGCATATGGTTTGTTTATTTGGTAGGATGAAACGTAGACACGCTGCCTTGTACTCCCTCCGTCCTCTATTTACCTTTCCAAACCATGCATAATTTTGTCCCTTATTTATCTTTTCAAACCAATATTTTTCTCCTATCCTTCCATATTAACCCCTCCTATCCAATACTCTCTCTCCAATCACTCTCTCTCTCTTTAAACACCCCACTATCATTACTTTAATATTTCTCAATCAAGGGCAAAAATGTCCAATACTCCCCTCTTTATAATCCAATCCAAATAGTGGTTTGTAAAGGAAAATAGGGGACGGAGGGAGTACAATTGTTAATTGTATCTGTCTCAATGATGGGTTGTATTTGTAACAATATTTGGTCGTATTTTTTTTTTTTTTTATGATGTATAGTATTTAGGCAAAAAGAAATAAAGTATGATTTACACAAGTATACAACAAAATGATGATATGTAGTATTTAGGATTATACTACGTAGTTGTGAGTGACTAATACTACCCATCATTTAAAAAATACGACCAGCTATTGTTACAAAATACGACTCATCATTGAACCAGATACAACTAATAATTACGTAAGGTAACGTGCCTTGCAGTGTCGTAGAAGATTCTAAATAACTGTCCTTTGTAAAAAGAAAAAAAAAATCAAATAAACATTGGCAATGTTTTCTTTGAGAAGTAAATTGTCATTTTCTGGTGAATGCATGATGCAAGCTTAGAGTGGTTCAGATTATCTAGCTGGTTAGTGTCAAAGCAGTGAGAGGTCATAAGATGATGGTTTTAGATTTGAAAAGTCACTGTATCATTTACATGCTTGATAGTAAAATTGTTATGTTACATGCATGATCGTGATCATGAATGTACAAGACACGAGTGTCCAATGTTAATGTCTCCAACTTTGTTGTGGTTGGAGACGATGTTGATGTAGGGAATGGTAAGAGTGGTTGATTTGATTAGGTAAACTATCAGATTTTGAGGTTAAATTTGTTACCTTAGCTTATTCAACCCCAGTGAAAAGGAGATCAATGAAAAGACTTAATTATTTCATAATATTATTCTATCATTATTGACTATATATTTCGAACTTACAAATCAAAATGGTTATAATTTATACTTGGTAAGACTATAATTTCGCACAAATCATAAAAAAGTAGTATTAATAAATATTCATGAATCATGATAGAATCATAAATTCAAAAATTGTCATTATCCGTGCTATCCCTACAAGATCTTTCTATTGCCTCTCCTTAGTTACTTCCCCATCCTTTCTATATCTCCTCTCAACTTCTTCCCGTCTTTTCCCTACCAATGAGATACGCAATTGCTTGACTGCACTCTCACGGTACCTAAATACTCTGTCTCTTTCTTTCTTTACATTCCATTACTTTTTTTTAAAATAAACTTGTAAACATACTAAGGTAATTAACATCTTAGTTTGTTTTAATTTCACCTAAAATAATATGACTAAATTGAGCTGAACTGTGTTAAATGAGAATTGAATGAATGGGAATATGTGAAACAAAAAAAAAAAACAAGTTACTAAATATAACTGAATCAAACGATCTAATTTAAACTGATTGCAAGATTATAATGACAATATGAACCCACACATATTTCATTACATAGTCTGCTCGATTACACTACTTGGTTAATTTCATTGCAACATAATTTCATCATATATTCAAAAGTGACCATAACGGCATAACCTAAACGAGACCAAGTAGCCTCCCTCTAACCTCTTTTCATTTCCATTCATCTTCTTTTTTTCTTTCTTTTTTTTTTGTCGTTTCCTTGAACTTCTCTCCAAAAATTTTGATGGGCTTTATTAGCGTAGTTCACCTAGACAAGCACCCCACGCCACACATCCCAAAAATTTTGATCCCCAGTGAAGTTTTAGTCCGGTGGTTAATACTAAGGTCATTGTACTAATTTTATCGGAGGTGTTCAATTGGATAGTGAAAAATACTATTCGAGTCTGAAAATTCGGATATTTTCTCTAATATCCGGATTTTTTTTTTATTTTCCTAATTTTATAGTTTCGGGTTTTTACGGATGTTTCAGATATCCTTTCAGATTTTTCGAATATCCATATAGAAATTTTTTAGGATATTTTAAATATTTTTGATATTCGAATTTGAAAATTTCTGAAACTATCTGAAAATTTCATATATTTTTCATATTGAAATCCGAAATTTACTGAAATGGATATCTAAATCTGAAATTTTGAATACCCCTAAGTCCTTTGGGCCTCCCATGAACCCAAAAAGCCTAACCTCGAAACCCGGTCCATTATAATTATTCTGCCCCACACCACGGTCTAACCACGGTCCACCCATAAAATTCTCCTTTTTATCTTTTTCTTTTTTGGTCCAAATAAAATTCTTTTTTCAGAATATGCTATGCGAATAATTATTCCCATAAACCCGGTTCACTTTTCTCCTCTCTCTTACAAGCGTGTGGGCCACTCTTCCTCTCTATAAATACAGCCCACACTGAGGTGCCATAGGTTTGGTTCGGAGCAAGCAACACCCGACTCCAAAATCCTCTCTCCCTCTTTCCTTCATCATCAAGTAGTCACAGAAGAGAGAGAAAGAAAGAAAGAGAGCAACAGAAGAGAAGAGAGAGATAGAAAGAAAGAGAGCAACAACAATGGCGTCTTCATCGCAAAAAACCGTCAACTCAACCGTTAACTCCAACTCCATCAAATTTCTCTGTAGCTATGGCGGCAAAATCCTCCCTCGCCCCTCCGATGGCCGTCTCCGTTACGTCGGCGGCCTCACTCGCGTCGTCTCTGTCCACCGCTCCGTCAACTTCTCCGGTAATTCCTCTTTCTCTCTCCTCTCTTTAAATTTCTCGTTCATTTCGCTGTTGTTCTTCGATCGAAGGTTTTAGAACCGTGAAATGAGAATTTTGAATCTGATGCGATTTTCGACGCTTTTTTGCAGAGATGATGTCGAAACTCAGCGATCTCTGCGGCTACTCAGTTTCGCTCCGGTGCCAATTACCGAACGAAGATCTCGATGTTCTCGTTTCAATCAAATCAGACGAAGATTTGGCGAATGTGATCGAGGAATACGACAAAGCGTCGTCCATTTCCGGTAAAGAATTGAAGATTCGAGCGATTCTCTCTCCACCAAAATCCTCCCCCTCGCAATCTCCGAAATCGTCGTCTTCATCGTCATCCTCGAGCGTCGATCACTCATCTTCGAGCTCCGATCGGCTCCGATCGCCGGCGATGACCGTGATTCGTCGTTTTCCGGCGAGAAAAGCTCAATACGGTGCCGTTCGGGATTACTACCACTACTATCCTTGCCATCTTCAAGCTCAAGCCTATTCTCGGCCTCCCTCATACTTCTCCCAACACCACAATCATTTGCATTAAATTTCCTTTTTCCTTTTTTTTTTTTTCCTAAAATTTTCAAATATAGACGAGATTAATCAAAGCAATATAAGTTCGATTACAGACTAAAAAAATTGGCAAGTATTAGTAAAAGCAATTAATAGCCTTTTTGATTTTTCTTTGCTAAGGGCTATGTAATTAGTTTGTAAAGTGTTACTATATATATTCTCCTGAGGATCCGGAGTGATTTGTTGAAGTTTGATTGTTTAATCCTTGTATTTCTCCGGCCATTCTCGATGTTCCAAAGCTCAATTCTTTGACCTCTCGATTTTTTTGCCGTTAGGGTTCCGTCAACCGCCGTTTTTTTTTTTTTTTTTTTNTTTTTTTTTTTTGCCGTGATACAAATACAAAGTCCATTTTTATTTTTTTTTCCAAATATTCTATTTTTTTAATTTAACCATTTTTTTTTTGGAGGTTTGTTTTCATTTCGTGGTTCATTCATTTATTATCTTCTTTATTCATTTGATTTATTTATATACAGTACGTATGTGGCGTATTTGTTATTTTTATTCATTTGTGTATTTATTTATTTATTTCCTTTTCTTTTTTTTCTGCCAGCTAATTTCTTGTTTTTTGTCGTGATTTTTGAAGGAGCAGAAGAGTTCAAAAAGAAGTGACGTCACGATTTGGTGGACTACTACTAGCGAAAGTTGATGGACTTAAATTATTGAAAGTAACGGATTATTATTAATTAACTCACAAAAAGAACTTAAGAGCTGTTTGGCCCACTAATAAACAAGTTATATCTCAGAATATATATTTAAACCTTTTAAGAAGCACTTAGAATACTCGAGGCTATTTAGCCACACGCTCAAAGAGAAAGGAAGTTTCTCTTTGTCAACATTACATAATTAAGTCATAAAAGGACAAATAATACTCCCTCCATTCTCTAAAGAAGGTGACGCTTTGCGGATTACAAAAACGTTACCTTGATTGTTGAACGGAGGGAGTATTAATAATTATGGAAAAGAAAATAGTAGGGAGTACTAAAAACATAGGAAGTTGGCAAGTGGGGTGGGGTGGCCACCTTAGTGGACCTAATATTTAGGAGATAAGGATATATCTTCCTTAAATGAAAAGAGTACAAATAATGGGTTCACTTGAGAATGCTTGAGCAATTGGGGAACTGTTGCTTTAAGGGGATTGGTTGAAATTTGTCAAGTGGGGGCCTAGTATTTAATTGGGTTGTTGATTGTGGGGCCCTTAACTTCTGGTGACATCTAAGAGGTGAGATTAAAGGTTAAGGATATTTGATTATTGATTAGAAAAGGCATAATATCTGATTAAAGGGCGGATATTATGGGAAATAGTATAATTAATTACTTGAATTTGGGAGGAATAATCCTAGAAGCAGGGAATGTGAACTCGTTTAAGGTTGAATGTTTTTGGATTGGAGTGTCAAGTACGGAAAAGGAGTAAAGGAAAATGACAGAATCAAGCATTGTAAAAAGGGGTAGAGAATCTCCTTGGGAGCGAAATGGTAAGAACTTTTTAAAGTATGAGTTCATACGATTGCACCAAAAAAAAAAAAAAAAAAAAGTATGAGTTTATACCATACAAGTTCATATAAGATGTAGTGTTATTGTAACACAAGCTCAACTAGTTAAACTCTCGTTGGTGCAAGTTGAGAGAGAACTAAAAATATATTTCTGCTAAAAACCAAAAGAAAATAAGGTTTGTTTCAAATTTGGGGTGGATATATTAACAAAAATGTTGATAACTGCCATGTATATATTGTCATCCACATGATCATACTATAATTGCGCTTATCAACATTACTCCTACACCTAAACATTACCAACTTTGAACACCGTTTTTCATTAAGTCTTCAAGAGTTTGAGAGAGAAGACTTACTAGGACGCATCTTTCTCGATTTCGATCCACTTTGTTCTTTTCGTCGTTATCATTCGCTTTCAATACAATTCAGTTCAATGTCATTCAATTATAATGAACAAATCTCAATAATTACTTGCTTTAGAATTGCCGATAGTTTTCTTATTGAAAATAGTGAAATCTGAATACAGACCTCAGTATGCTCCACCAAATATCTCTAGAAATCCCCCTAAGAGAAGACATTAGTAAAAAAGATCGTAGAACCACCAAACATCTCTATATAACACACTTGTCATCGGGGTAGGCTACAGGAGGTGACCTAAGGCTGATGGTTAATAGAGACCCACATGTATAAGGTTTATTGGTCATAGTCTCCAAAAAAATTACTCCCTCCGTACTTTTCAAATGTTTACAAACCACCAAAAAATAAGTACCTCTCAACTGTTTACAAACCAAATTTTACACAAACTCCTCTCCATAATACCCCTCCACTATCTACTTTAAACAATTAAAAATTCAACTATGAAATCAACTTTAGAAATTAAAATAATTTTTTATTCCCTTTCAATTCTCTCTCTAACCACCATAAACATATCCTTACATTTTTTTTAATTAAAACATTCTCTCTCTCATCTACTTTCTCTATCACTCACCGTACACTCCTTTCATTGTAAATTTGTTAAACCATTAGGGGCATTATTGGAAAAAAGCCTCCCTCTTTTACTTTCTTAATTTTCGTGCCCAAATGATTTGTAAACGTTTGAAAAGTACGAAGGGAGTATAAATCATTGATAGAACTGGTAACGTATCATAATAATGCATTTTGTACATAATGTATTACTAATTGTATTTTATTTAACTTTTTTTTTTTAATTGATATATCAACTACCCTAACTTGCAAATTCTTGCGTACAACCGTTTAACTGTTAGACGACCTAATATAATGGTGGCCTTTTGCAATTTATGGGATATTTTTAGTCATTTAGGGGCTACTTTTTATATTTTATACTAATTTTTTAAAATTATTCTAAGTCGTAAAAATGTAACGTCAAAGTCGATGAAAGTAGTCACTAAATTGCGAAAAGTCATTTCTGGATTGTGTCAAGTTGTATAGAGTAGCCCCTAAATCACTAAATAAAACCCTTAAATTACGAAAAGTCACCCTTAAATTTGATTGTCTAATTATTAGACGATTGTACAATGGGGGTTACTCCTTCGCCCCAAAACCATAAATATACCAGGAGGTCCAGGACGAAGGCTGCTTGTAACCTATTACTATCAGTCTTATCACTGATTAGTTGACCGCAAATTGATCGGGGCATAGAGGAATTTCAATTTCAAATGACAATATTGGGGCCGAAAACTACATGTCATAAAAATCATATCGCACTTAGCTATCATTTGTACAAGTCTCAAATATGGTTCAAATGTTAAGGCTGACCCAATTGATGACCGACTAAAAAGTCCAAGAAAGTTACTGGACCAGCCCCAAAGAACAAGTCAAGCAAGATCATTTCATTGACTAAATGGAGCAAGGCCGACCATAAGCGTAATATGCTTCAACTTCAGATTCTTTCACATTTTGGAATTTTCAAGGCATATATTCCTGGTGCAAAGTTTTACTAGTTGATAACGTTAAATGAACAAACAATTAGAAACATGTGAAAAAGATGCATCATCATTAGTTAAATGTTTCTTACAGTGCAGAATAACAATAGCCAGTAGGTATCCTAAGATAATGGCTGCAAATTCGTTGTTAGTATTATGTTATTTATGTCCTAAATCATCCTTGTCAAGTCGAGGTCAATATAAGTTGCATCGATTCATTGCCCTTGGCCGCAAAAGCTGCATGAGAGATGCAACTTCATCAACATGTTCAAGCTTCCTGGGAGGGTTGTGGGAGGGGGGCTGAACTTGGATCCTACAACATCCTAGCTATCTGTGATGCCCTGAACTTGGATCCTACAGCATCCTAGCTATCTGCGACTTGGGAGCTGGTTGCACCTGTTGGTTCTTATATCAGATCAATCACGTGTTATTCAACAAGCGTGGTTAAACTTAAGGGTTCGTTCATCTATTTTAGTGTTGATAGAGGCGGAAAATAATGGAGGACATGAGTGAGAAGAGAAGAGTATCTCACATGAGCCAATATAATCATATACTCGTTTAAGTTTAACCAAGGTAATCATCAATACATGGCTAAAAGTAGTGATGTTTGCGACCAAAATAACTACAAGTCCTATGGTCTATGAATAACCATGATCCATTTCATTGTAAATACCATTGCATCCAACTAAACATCACATTGTCGTCACACCCAAGTGGGGAAAACAGCCATGTAGTGATTTCACTGAAAAACTATGCAAAACAATTAATCCTAACTAATCAAACTTTAACCATGAATTGGTGTCAGCTATTATACATAGTTTTCGCAGAGATTTGGCATTGAAAATTCATGCAAGAAGCGAAATGAAAACTTGTGTAAACTTGAGTAAAGAGCTTCATCTATTCAATAGCAGAGAACTGGCAATTTACAAGAAGAATGATGAACGATGCAGTTTGGCAGCATATGCTAACACATCCAGTACTTCGAATTGTTTGGTTTCTCCCCCCTTTTCCTGTTATAAGGGTCACAAGGCCACAACTTCGAGCTAGAAAGTCAAGCAACAATTACTAGGCATGCCAAGACTATTTCGGCAAGGGAATACAGAAAACGGAGTATTAGAATTCATGTCTTGAACAGGATACCTAAGCAGTTTCCTGTTCAAATTCACCTTCTGATTCTTCAGCGTGATCAGCATCATCGTCGTCGTCAGCCTCATTGTCAACATCTTCTTTATCATTATCCACCTTTGTTTTGCCAATGATAACAATGTTGCTGTTCAAACTTTTGATTTCATTACACTGCAATATGGAAGTAAAATGGAAACGAGTTCATCAGCAACCGACATGTTTCATTGCATTTGGAACATAAAACATGCTCACAACTCATGATGACACATGCAGCAAATAACACCCTACTATCTCCCTTATCTAGATTAATAAAGCTGAAGCTACTTATAAGACTATAATGAACTTATAGCAGTGGATTTCGCAACAAAGCAAGATAACCTTCAAAGTTTGGCAGATAAAGCATAGGCGGCCCTCAATCACAAAATAAACACAGAAGCTCCAGAATGAATGTCTGCTTTCTATCTAAAGTCATGATATACACTTTCATTCTGGGTATCATTTTCTTGCAAGAGTTACAACCATTCTATCATGAAGAAATCTGTTAGTTAGAGTTCCCTACAAGAGCAATTCAATAAAGCAAGCTTACATGCTGTATAGAGTGTGCTTGGACAAATGCATAATCAAAGTCAAACTTTGGCACTTCTAAGAAGTTTCTGTTGTTCTCGTGAAAATTAAGCAGAATAATAGACATTATTACTAAGCCACCAGTTGCAAGGAAGGGCAAGATTTCGAACCTTCCCCTCGTAGTAATAGGTAACCAAGGGAATCTTACAATATGTTCAGTCTATTTCCACATTAGTTAACAATCACGAAATTCTTAAGCATGAATGCTTCGTATAACGTTTCTGGCAAGAGTGGATTAGTCCTCTGACAATTAACCACTTGACGGGGTGAACAAGTGCAAAATGCCCAAAAATTGGCACTAATCAACCTAGCAAAAGAATCGCAAAAGGCACACAAGCCCACAAGTGAATTTGCTTTGAACTTCCATTAGCTTAGAAGGGCCTAGGCTTTGTTGTGTGGGACTGTAGGAGAAACTAAATGAAATTACTAATACCATCATGCTTAATTGATCAAAAGCCAAAATCAGCATCAAAGACTCGACAACCATACTCAATCTCAAAATTCTTTCAACTAGTCTTTCAATCGATTGCTACGCGTTGAATTGAAAGATTAAATTAAACTATTAATCTTTCTAGACGCTACGCGTTGCACTTCATATAGTTAGGACTAGCATGGAAGACGCTGATCATAAATTATCATAATTATATACTCCTAACTTCATATGAATTTTTGATTAGTGATCACACAAGCATAATAAATAGGCAGTACTTGATGATTGTCATTCACACAGCAATACAAACCATCTCTCTTTCAAGGAACAATTAAAAAAAAAAAAAAAGAAAACTCATGTGTTAAAAAATCCATCAAAACCCAATATGCCCAAACAATAACTTTAAATAAATAAATAAGCACACACAAATTAATGACAGTAGACAATTTTATCAAATCTTTTCCCACTGCAAAATCCCTTCTTTGTTAGACTGGGTTCTACAATAAGAGGTTGAATTCCAACACCCAGAAGCTGAAATGACATACTAGCCTCTTTGCACTGTGTGTGAGGGCTTTTGAGTTGTAAGTTTCAAATTAAACAGGCAGCATAATCACAAATTCGGAAAAAGGGTATAGAAAAAATGGGCATTTCACAAGCGAATTGGGTGTGAAATTGGAGTAACAAAACTAGGGTTTCGACAAGAACTAATCAAAATGCTTGAAATTCCAAAGCAAAAAATGAGACAAAATTGTATGACCTTTTCAAGGAACTCGGCTTCTTCAATGGCTAACAGCTCGTCGTCGTTTAGGGCATTGGCGAACTGGTGCTGCAGCAGAAGCGACGCCGGAACCGTCTTCTCCGACGACGGGAACTGCGTCATGAATGCCGGGAACTGCAACATTCTTCTTTCTCTCTCCTCAAATCTCAAATCTCGATTGGGTCGATTATGCCCTTCTTCTTTGCGCTGTTGAGTGTTGCGTTGAGGCCCAATTTGATCACTGCAGTTTATGCTTAGACTCGTTTCAGCCTAGTTTAGGACTTCTGGTTCTGGACTTGAGGAGTTGAGACCCGAGAAACCATATGGACATATATGGATCATGAAAGCCCAATATGAACTATTACCTCTCGGGTATTTCACGAATTTAATTCGTGCCGAATTAGGTGCTCTCTCTAATGCTCGAACCCTAACTTGGTATATAAGTTAAAACTTCTTTAGTGTTTATCAGTCGGCCAAACACCTCTTGGATAATCCATTTTATTTTGTTTCTATCTTTTTTGTTATTCCATTTTATATTTCAGTTCTTTTGGTTATAGAAAAAATTACACTTTGGCGCCCTAACATTTGGGGTAATTGTTAGTTAATTACCAGTATTTTTAACGGAAATTTTAACGCATCTGACGGAATGCACTATAGTGAAACCGTTTCGCAATTTATAGGGCACCAAAGTGGAAATATGAAAAACATAGGTAACTAATTAATGATTAACTCAAACGTCTCAGACACCAAAGTGCAATTTTTCCTATATTCTATGTTCAATTAAATTTCATCATCGATATTATTTTCAGGCTATGTTCATTTCGAAAAAATGATTTGAGCTAAATTGAAGTGAACCAAATTCAATTGACACTTAATGAAATAGTAACTAGTTTGTACCCCGTGCGATGCACGGATTAAAATTGTGATAAGTTGATTGTTGTAATATCATTATCACATTTTTCTTTTTTTTTTTTTTATGAGTTCATTTGTATAACATTTTTTTCCCTGAAATTTTATGTGTGTCACTGTAATGCGAAATTTTGCATCGCATAATACATGCGTTAAAAAATGAAAATTCACTCACGTTTATAATCTTATCTAATCAGGCGTGAGTGAAACCAAAAAGCATGCCTATTAGAAGTGGATTTTTTGCCAATTA
>BSSO01004818.1:0-13965 GCA_030267885.1 Mesembryanthemum crystallinum | reverse complement strand
GTTCAGTTCAGTTCAGTTCAGTTTTTTTCAGGTGACGAGAACATAGCCTTTGTATTTTGAACGTTATTATTTGCGATAATAAGTTTGTAAAGAATAAATATGGTTTATGGTACCCTTGTAGTGTCATTAGTCACCTACAATATGACCTTATGCAAACTTTTCAATTTTTAACTAGTCCTAATTGTGTACATTATCATGCCCTTTCTAAAAGGTGAGAATGGTTTCATACTACTCTATGGTCTATGCTACTCACATAGGCTAGTTTATTAATGAAACAAAAAATTATTAATTATTAAAAACACTTAATAACAACTAAATTGCATCCCTAAACATGAACCCTCCTTTTTGTCATCATTGAAAGGAAATGAGAGTGCCGATCAACCCATTGGAAAGAAGGTTATAGAACTCATAAGGGTGCTCATTTCAACTGAAACTAAATGAACTGAACTGAACACATGCTATGCGAGTCTGAGCTAGCACCCCATGCTTTATACTATTTAGAATGGTGGAACACACTTTTGAAAACAAGTTCTCTAAAATGACACTATTGTGAAACAGAGCAGTACAAAAAAAACAATTACTACCTTGAAAGCAATATTTCGTGCCACAAAATTGTTAGCTAACAATGAAAATGTACTGCTCTTAAACACAGCACCACCATCTGCTGTCTGGATTACTGTAGTTTTTCTTCCATCACCTTCTAGCACTATGAATGGCTTTTCTTGTGGAATAGACACCTTCTCACTTCATACATGTCAAAATTATAAAACAAGTTAACAGAACAATTTAGAATCAATCAAATTTAATGGCACCTTTACTTTGCTCATATCTTTTCTACAAAAATCTTAAAATAGGGGGAAAAAACCTACAAAGCAAAAGAAGTAGCTACATATATAAATATCAAATGTGCACTTATATATGGATGTCCCAAACACACGGTCGATTAGTGATGCCTTTCGTACCCTTTCTAGAAAATGTGGACTCATCATCTCACAACAACGATGCTATTTGGTTAACTTGTTAATAAAGTTTATTTTGAATCATAGAAACTCTGATTTTACTGATGGCATGCCTAAGTAGTACGAGATAATAATCTTTTGAGAAAGAAATAAAAGGAATAAAAGAAATTGCATACTAACTTGTAAATACCAGCTCGAACTCGAATGCGAAACCAATGAGAATTATGTGATGGAATGGAGTCTATGGCATCCTGAACTTTGGTAAAATGTCCCTTACCAGATTGATCAACAATGATGGTTGATATTGTTGTCTCTAGGATGTTATCATCATATGTTAATGAAGATGCACATAAGGAAAGGTAGAGACTTATAGTAAGAAATTTGAAGATCATAGTGATTGTTTTTGGAGAATTCATTTGTGGTGGTTGTATCTATGAAAGTTACTTGAATGTTGAAGGATTAATATCCAAAACAACTACTTTTCTTGTTACATAAGAGGGGCTTGTGGAAGAGATGGTATAAAGAGTAAAGTCATGGGAAGCATTTTGTAATGGAAGGTTCATTAATGAGCTTAGCAATTCAGGTGGAGCCTTGTTAGCTATAAATAGAATTTTAGATTTCCATTTTTGACATTCATAGATCAAGCTTTTTGTAGGTGTTGTGACCTTTTGTCACTTAAATTGCCTCTTCCCATAAATCCTCTTTGAGTTTCTATCTAATGTAGTATAGTACTACTCCCATACGTATCGACTAACATGTGTGGTTATGTGGAATGAGTACTAACTGTTTGTTGTATATGAAGATGTCAGTCAGTTTAATTGGTGAAGTTTTCATCTTCATTACTCTCTATTGTATTAATTAGAAAAAGGAAAAAGTTATCTTATATACCCACTCTAGTATGTTTGGTTTAGAATAATCTGACGTTTCTCCGATGGGAACTTTGCAATTTGCAAGGTAACGTATATGTAACGGTGTTCATGATTTTGTCACCACCTAGCAAATGACATTATATACTCCTTCATGAGAGTTTGATAAAGCAAATAAGCTAAGGTAAGAGTTCCAAATTGTGTAATTAATCAATTTGTGCATTCGTCATCCTAGGCCACATACATGTAAGATACATGCAACAAATGTGTAAGGATTAAACAACTTTCATAACACAATTTATGTGCAAGCAGAAACAACTTTATTAATCAAAAGTTCTTTTTCAAAACCTAAGACTCCATTATCAAAAGTCAATTAAGATAATTATTTAAAAATTAATCCATGCATGACCTATAATTATAACATGGATCGATCTAATGATGTTTTAATGTACCCATGACTTCAATTTTAGATCGACGATCAAATGAATCGAATGAACTCGCTGTGAGGGAGTTCTTTTCTTCTTCTGAAGTTCTCACTTGCGAGGCTTCCTAGTTACTGGCAGGTTCTCAATCCAATGATCCTGATTGATGAATGAGTTTACATTAATAAGGTGATTCAATTCATCAGAATTTATTTTTCTTCCCCACTTCTCTCTTTTGGATACATTTGCCCCTGGTCCTTTGCATTCCACTTCTTCATGTGTTGTTCCCTCTCTGCCATTCATTCCAAACAAAATTTACCAAAAAATTGTTAGATAATCCCACATAAAATAGCAAACATATTTCTATATCTTCTATCTTATCAAAAAGAATATAATATATATTTAGCAAACATATACTAATGTTATAGTTCTAAATTTAATAGAGTTACAGTGAATATATAGCTCATATTTCCAACTACCAAGCAATAAGATCGCGTTGTATATAATGCAAGAACTAGTGATATAATATGATTTTGGATTACGCAATACAAATTTGGATTACATACTAACATATGTATAATGTACTATGATTCAGCAAAAAAACAACTGATTCATTTTGCTTTCTATAGAAACCCAAATGTTGTAGTGGTTTAGTGACTTCTAGTTTACTAAAGGAATTTTGGATTAAGTAAGAAATAGTATAAATACTTGTCTGTTAGCTTAATTAGTTGATAATTAAGTTTTAAGGGTAATGCTAAAAAAACCAGCAATGTACTCATCATCTATCAGTATGCCTCTTATGAACAAAAGACAAAGAAAATGAGCAAGGATAATAAAACGATCTTTGTTTCTCATCCATAAAGATAATAAACATCTAATATCTTTTATGTTTATGTATAGTCTATAGCATAGATAGGTAAAACACTAAAACTGACAATACTTCTGAAGTAAATGGGGTGCGGTTGGAATGGTATCAATGAAATTCTGATTACACAAGCTTGTTAAAACACAAAATATCATATTAGACGGATAGTACTGGTAGCTTATATAATGGTTTCGGGTATCCAAAAATTGATATGGACAACCTAAAAACTAGTATCACTTTTTTCTCACCTTGTACTACTCCAGTACTAAATTTTGCTTAGAATTTTTAGTTTGTCAGTTAATCAAACTTTTTTCTATTTCATACCATGATTTTTCACCCTTTTTTTGAGTGAAATTATTTTTTTACCTATTAATTTGACATTTAAAAAAAAAATAGTTACTTAATACTTTTGTAAAATATTGTCCACATCATGTTATATAATGGATTATGGATGGCCATGCTAGTTTTAGCATTTATCATTCTGTAAATAAATAAAGAAAAGCTGAAATTTAATTAAAATGGTCTTCCTGCAACAACATAATCAACATAGCACTCAAAAAAAAAAAAAAATGAAGGGAAAGAAACCAGTATGTGCAATTTGCAACACCTAACATGAGTTAACATATGTATGCTAGATCATTCTTCTTTTTTTCTCTTCGTTTGTTTCCCCCCTTTTCCATTGAGAGACAATAACATTTGTTCTTTCCTGATAATTAGCTTAGGCCCTGCTTAGGGTGGTTGTCAGTTGCCGATTTTCAAATTTTTTGAAAACTCAAAACCAGTTTTTGAAAATCACTTTTTTTGGTTTTTAGTTTTCTATTATCAGTTTTGAATATGTAGCAGGAATTGTAAGCACAAAAAAAAATCAGTTTTAAATTAAATTTCTACAAAAAGTTGAAAAATTTTCAAAACCAAAAATTGGCAAGTGGCAACCACCCCTAACAGGGCTTAGAAAAGAAAATAAGGTTATCTTCATTTCATCGTTACCATTTAATTATCAATTTAGTTCAATTCAATTATATATGCAAAATTTAATTTTTCGCATATTACTATTCATTTATAATTTAATTTTGCACAATCAATTTAGTTCATTTTGTCGAGTTCAATTCAACTTCATTCATTTAAAATAAATGTAGCCTGAGAAGTACTCCCTACGTTTTTTAAAGAAGGTGATGTTTGGTTTTCCGCAACTCAAAAGCGTCACTTTGTTTATAGAACGGAGGGAGTAGTAGCTTAGTATTGATTATACTTACTCATGCCCAAGAGTGAAGCCGGAATTCCATCCTTGTGGGACAACTATATTAGAGAGGTAACTCTTGTAAAAGATCACTCTCGAGTATTTTTGATACGGCCTTCCAAGATATGCAAAAGATGTGCCGTCCACAATGCAATATTTGAACACAAACCCATCCGGATCTTGCATGCTTACCCTGCCTTGTGCTGTTATATAACCAGCCCCATATATTCTATCATCATATGGTCCACTAGTAACATTTATAAAGCACCCCTACAAAAAGATTAAAAAATAAAAGAATAACATTTAATAACTTTATAAGAAATTTTGGTAACATAATGATGAGAAAAGAGAAGAGAAAAAAATAAGCTTACGTACATGATAAATGGACTGTCCATAGCCCCAGATAAAATCGACGTAGCCTTCAATATAACAACCTTCAAAATAATGGCGTCCTTCAAGATCTGTCAATGTGTCTTGCACGCCAATGAAGCCGCATTCGAAAAAGGCGACTCTATCCCCATATATCACCACTGCAGGAGCTTGTGATATTTTATTCGCGTAAAATGTGTTCTGAAAATATGGGGATATATATATCTCATTAAATATTTATGGTGATAGAAAAGGAAATGGACATGAAATTATAAATCAATGAAAATAAGGAAAGAGAACATGAATTAATTTACCAAAAAAAAAAAGAAAAAAAGTGTCATTTAATGTTTTATCATCTTTAGAAATTATACAAAATTACTAAAATTGAATTGATGGTGGCTAATGCTAGGGGTAGCTCAATCCTCATATGTTTTTGGATAATTTAATACTTCTTTCCACAGAAAAAATAAAACAAAAAGACTAAAATATTCTTATAACTATTTAAAGTAAATACTATTGCGAGAAAAGAAATATAGATATGTATTTTTTGCTAGTTAAAAAACTAAAAATCTGCATGAGGAAAATTTAGGAGCTCGATCACTACAAAAAAAAAGGCCATTTAGCAAGGGACAAAATCCCTTGCTAAAAGCCAAAATTCCGTTGCTAAGGGGCCTTAGCGACGGATTTAGCAACGAATTTGTCCGTTGCTAAAACCCTCGTCGCTAAGCTCCTTAGTAACGAATCCGTTGCTAAGTTAGCAAGGGATTGGATTTCAGAAATCCCTTGCTAAGTTTAGCGACGGAAATTTAGAAATCCCTTGCTAAGATTAGCAATGGAAATTTAAAAATTCCGTTGCTAAGCTTAAAAATAAATAAATTATATTGCCTTGTAATATACCTATACTTTGCTTTAAGTAGGTATCGAACCTCCGACCTCTCTCTTAACATACAACGCTTCCACCACTGCTCCAAGTTTACATTAACAAGAATAGTTGCAATACAATATATTTATGAAGCCTCTATCTGAACATTTAGCAACGGAAATAGTAAAATCCGTTGCTATTTAGCAACGGAAATAAGAAATTCCCTTGCTAACTTAGCAACGGAAATAATAAAATCCGTTGCTAATTGTTTTTTTTTTTTAAATAGAATTTGTTAGCAACGGAATGGAATTCACTATCTCCGTTGCTAAGAAAAAAATTAAATATAATTAGCTTAATTTAGCAACGGAATTTATGACCCCGTTGCTAAGTTAGCAACGGAATCATAGAAACCGTTGCTAACTTAGCAACGGAATCATAAAATCCGTTGCTAATGTCACCAAAAAAAAAAATAAAATAAAAATAGCAAGGGATTTTTTGCCATCCCTTGCTAAACCTAGCAACGGAAGGGATTTTGTCCTTTGCTAAATTGTGTTTTTTTGTAGTGAATCAATTTCACCTTCTAAAGCAACATTTACTATGATTACAAGGAGTACACATGGTCTCTGTTTCGATTCTCTCCTGCATTGATGTGTAAATATATATTGTGTTAGGCATTCGTGCCCTCTATCTATGAACCCCAAAAAAATTTAAATAAATACTAGTGTTTCAAAATTTATACTCCCTTGTTCCACTGTGATGTGGTGAAAGTTTTTTTTATATTTATTTTTTTCGGTCCGCAATGTGTTTATGTGATGATTCTGTTTATCTTTTGTAGATTTGATTTTAGCTTTTCAAAAATCATAGAGTGGAATTTTTACTTCATTTTTGTTTCTATAGAAGAAGAGAATTTTATATAGTTTAGTAGTATTTAAAAAAAAAAAAAAAAAAAAACTATTGGCTTGACACAAAAACAATGAAACAGAGGGTATAATTCTATAATAGAGTATGTTGAGAATCTTTGCTGTAATATTAGTTGATTTCAACCTATAAACATGAGCACAATTCATTTTGTCACCATGAAATTTTGTTCTCAAAAGAGGAAATAATCTTTTTTTTTTTTTTTTTTTGGTACTTATTATCTTTCTAGTAGAAAACAAACCAAAAATATAGATTATTATAATATCATTATAACAGATAGTGAATACCTTGAAAGTAATGTTTTTGGCAACAAAATTGTTTGCCAAGACAGAAAGTGTTGCATATTTAACTGTTTCGCTGCCCCCTCCATCTTGCCATTGTATCACAATATCTTCTCGTCTTCCCTCCCCAACTAGGCTTATGTATTCCTTATCATAAGGGATTGTCACCTTTTCACTATACAAAAGATATTACATTAGAATCTTTAACTTGACTGAAGTAGTTAAAATTGTATTTAGATGACTTTCGATCAATAAATTAAAGGAAAAAAAAAAAAAAAGCCAAGGATTTGGTGCGTACCGGTATGTACCAGGTCGGATTCGGATTTCTATCCACTCGTGATTGTATGAAGGAACTGCTTTGATTGCATGTCGCAGTTTTCTGAAATCTCCTTTACCCGATTGATCGACGACAATAACCCGAGATATTGCTCCTATTACAAAAAATGAAGGTAGCAAGAAAATGAAGCAATGGATGAACCAACAAAATGACATATTGATGATGAGCCAGAGTATCTTAAAATGATCATGATATTATACAACATATATGAGTTCATCTTCTATATATTCCGTATATGTGGCAAAATATAAGAGTGAAAGATGAGGTTGTTGGCTAAGAAATATCATGAGAACCAAATTCAAAGATTATTTTCCTGGGTTGGGAACTAGTATGAGTAAGCCAAAATAGTAACGATATGAAAATTCCACAGAGATTAGCTCATTCTTGTATCTAAATGTTCTAATCTTTTGCTAAAAATGTATCATTGCTATATGTCTAATTGTCTATTTCACTTCAAGATAATTGATTGATAAATGACAATCTTGTTGAACTTTCTCCAAATGAAATTACTCTTAATCACATATTCTTCCTTATTAGGAAGTGCACTGAAGTGACTTTGGTCCATTTTGAGAAGCATTTGATGTTAACAGAACATGGTCTCCATCTAAGCTATATAGATTTAGATAACTTTTGGGTAGGTTCAAAAATTGGTTTGGTGGGATTTCATTTTCCTTGCTTTTTTTCTTCTAATATATGGTTTGGTTGAGCATCCAAAAACTAAGAGCTTCTTCATTCCTACCAACTTCTGTTAAAAATTTAGTCGGGAATTAATATAATGTTAAATCCACGAGTTGATGGTACGTAAGAGCTACAAAATACTATCTTTGTTCTAGTTGTTAAATATTAATGTTATGAATTGACCCTAATATATCAAGGTAGGTCCCAAATAGCCATGATACCATAATAAATTTTCGGAGTGATGAAGGATTTAAAAATGAGAAGACCTTTAATTTGTTGGCCAAGGGTAAAACAATCTCGCTGTGGCCATTGGCACAACCATATCCATATCCTGTTATTGTTGCAAGTTAATGCTTGCTCTTGTACATGGTTTACCTGTGTGTGTCAAAATAGTTGTCTAACTATGGAAGTAGATGGTTGGTTTGCAGGATGAAGTTTTCTAATCCAGGTTTTTATATAAGAAATTATGATGTATGTAAAAGTTCGTTGGATTTTTATTATTCCAATCATTCTTTTTCTAGCCATAATAAATTCTGAAGGGAAATATGCAATCAACAGATTTGTGTTAACAAAAATGTTCAAAAGAACACGATATACGATGATATTTTCCAAATTTTTGTTGTTACTTGATTTTTTTATATATATAACAAATCTTGTTCACAACATACACCTCAATATAATTTGGTACATGGCTCTAATAACCAACTCTATGATTCTCTTCATCCCTTCCCTAATTTCCCACACCTTACTTTTGCTTGTTTTAATATTTGACTTTAGGGAATGAATGTTTTTTCGTATTTGTTTCTATAAATACATCTGTATAGATGTATGTAAAAAGTTCATTAGATTTTTATTCTTCCAATTATCCTTTTTTAGTCATAATAAATTTTAAAGGGAAATATGCAATCAACAAATTTGCGTTAAAAAAATGCTCAAAAGAACTCGATATGTGATGATATTTTCCAACTTTTTGTTATTACTTGATTTTAAATACACACCAGCAAATCTTGTTCACAGCACATATCATACACCTCAAAACAATTTGGTACATCGCTCTAATAACGTAACCAACTCTATAATTTTCATAATCCCTTCCGTTTCTCACACCTCACTTTTGCTTGATTTCATATTTGACTTTAGGGAACCAATGTTGATGACAATAATGCAGGTTGTCAACTAATAGAGTAAAATGACTATCATACTGTAAAAATTTCCGGCATTAACCCTTGAAATTTACTAACCAATCTAGTTATCATCTTCATGGTCTTTTTCGTCATTAATCAAATATATAAGCAAATTAAATATGTGAAATCAACCGAAGAAAATAACGATATGTAGAAATATAAACATTACCGTCATTTACTCAAAAGTCGCACTCGAACAACAACTTGTAAATATGTACTAGAATCATTTTGCGATGTTACATTTTTTCATGATCATCCCATTAACTTAAAACATATATGAGAGCAGGAAATACTTACTTGGGGATCGAGACTTTACATTAGATATGAACTGATTAAATCCGTTACCATTAACAAGCTTTGCAACATCTCGAGCATCTGTAATAGTAGTTAAGCCAACCAATGCAAGCAATGCAAAAAGAAGCAATGAGATGCCCAAGGAAGAGAACATTTTTCAGGTGATGATGATGGTATTTTCTTGTCAATTGTCATACATATATGAATTTGAGAGAGAATTGTGGTATATATGTATATGAGCTCTTCGTTTGTGCTTGGTAATGTAAATGGAAACTTTAATGGTATCATTTTTCATGGGTGGATTTCTTAATTGAAGGGAAGTTTATCAAGAAAATATCACATGGAATCTCTACTAATTTGATTTGAAGCTTGAGTGTGATTTCTCTCCCAATTAAGGAAATTAATGATCTCGTGTTACATTGATTCCCTCCCCCTTAATGGAACTCATAAATTGAAGTGCCAATGTGCCATGCAATGTGCATTGAAGAAACACATGATTTGTACCCAAAAAAGTCAAAAAGAATACATGTTTATCATGATTTTGTGTGATGGAGGCTAGGGCAAGGCACAAATGTATAGTACCCTCATTGAGTGCTAAATAATGCAAATATCAATTAGTTTAGCTGGAAAGTCTCTTACGATACGGGAGAGAGTGACGGTTTGTAAAGACCAGCCTTAGATTTCTTGTGCTGATGTGAATGTGAAAGAGTAGGTCATATGTATCAGACAAAGTTCATTTGAAAAACGTATCATTTCAAACTTTTCCTATGTAAAACATAACATAATAGAAAAAACAAATAGATTTAGAAGTAAATAATTATATTAAATATCTTATATCTATTCATCCATTTTTCTTTCTCCATTTAAAGATTCATATAATAGCATATAACCTATGAAGTTAAGAAATTATTTTATAGTTTCGGACCATTAAACTTTCTAACAAAATAATTTTTTTAATAATTTTTTAGATGATTTTAAAGTGGTCACATTGTTTTGCTAGATGATCGTCCAAATCAACGAATGATGATCTTAAACCATGTAATAATTCTACTCAAGAGGTGTTGGCCTACTGGTAAACAAGCTTTGGCTTATACACCAGGTCACGGGTTCGAGCTTCCTGGGGAGCACCTACAATACCCGAGACCGTGCGTTAGGAGGTGCCCTTTAGCCACGCCCAAGTAGGAAGGAAGTCCCTCTTTGCAGACACCAAAAAAAAAATTAAAATAAAAACCATGTAATAATTCTTCGACAAGTCACATTGACCCTATCTCTACGTACTCGTTGACTCATCGAGCAACTGGATAATATTCGGAACAAAATTCACACCATCAAAGAGTATTTTCTCCATCACCAAAAATATTAGGGTTCAATGTCCTTATTACCCTTCAATTACAATCAAAACTCAACACAGTTTACTAGCCGTTAGACGCAATTTCTTCGACATTCTAGGGCAAATCCCGTCGCAAAAAAACCCGATAGATTCAATCAAAAACCCTCCTCTTTCCCCGCCACTCACCCAAGTTCCACCATTATCACTCACTCACTGCGAAAACTCGAGAGAGCTGAGGAGAGAGAAAAAATGGCGCTGCGACTGATACCATCACCTTCCCTTTCTCTCTCCTCTTCTCACTCTAAATTTTCTCTCATCCAATTTCACAGTTCACGGTCAATCTCGTTCATTCAACGGCGATCGAGAACGAGTGGGGATTCTTCTAGAAGGATGATCAATACGACGGCGTTTTGCGTGAAGGTGGAGGAAGGAGAGAAGAAGGCTCTAGAAGGGAGTGGAAGCGAGTGGGGGAAGGTGTCGGCGGTGTTGTTTGATATGGATGGAGTTCTTTGCAACAGCGAAGAACCTTCTAGAATGGCTGGTGTTGATTTGTTTGCTGAGATGGGCGTTGATGTTACCGTTGAGGATTTCGTTCCTTTTACGGGGACTGGTATGGTTTCTCTTTGATTCGAAAATTGGCAGTAGTGTTAGTCATTTAATTATGTTGAAATTTGGGGAATAGTGCGTGATTAGCTTGATAACGGCGAATGTAGTTAGAATTAGTGAATTTTCATTACCATTAGGTTATGTGAACTGGTTTAGAATTTGTGAACTTTGCAAATAGAATTTAGTATGCCGTTTTCGAATTTATCAGTGAGGTTGACAATGTCTGCATTGGCCAATCTTGGCTATTTTCTGCATTGATCAGTTTCCATTTGTTCATCTACCCACATTAATAACTATCATATAGAAAGGTTGAGTAGTTTTGGGGGTGGGCGGGATGCCTCGAAGGTAGTATGATATAATGGGGGTGGGCGGGATGCCTAGAAGGTAGTATGATATACTCATTACTCACATAGTTTAGATACATAAACATAAGAGGAGAGTGAATAGTAATTATGGCCATATTGAAATGAGTGATTTGTTTGATTTAGTATGTTGAATATTAGACCTTTTATGAGGCAGATACAAGACTAGCTGTGTTATATGGATGAGGAGACATCTTGAGCAGTGTCTTGCGATGTCTAAGACGGATGAATGCTATGACTTTATATGGTAGGTATGGTAAAGATTCTACGATGTGAAGTGGAGTTAAGCATTTGTTGGGATATGGTATATGTTGAGCTGGCGACTACCAGTTGTGAATTGAGATAATGCGATGTTAAGAATAAAAGAAGGAAAGAAGCAGAGGTCGACAGCAAGATGGAATGATGCTGTGGTGGATTTGGGATTGCCTACTAGCTATGTTGCATGGAAACGGGAAACGGGAAACGAGGAAACGGAAACAGGAAATGCGGAAATGTCATTTCTCAAAAACTAGGAAACGCGGAAACGCACAAAAGTATAATAAAATTCTACTTTTTTCCCCCTTAGAATCCTAATCTTATCTTGACTATCATTAATATTAGTATTAATAAATTAGCTTATAGAGTTAACTTTGTCAATGTTTCAAGAGATTAGTTGAAAGAAATTAAAATTTTGGAATTTGGAGGTTAATTAATGAAAAAATTGTTCTTTTAGTAATAAGAAGTTTCCCCTAAGTTTCCTTGAGTTTCCCGAGTTTCCAAGTTTCCGAAACAGGAAACATAACCTCCATAGAAGTTTCCGTACTTCAGAGCCTACTAGTGGTGAACCTTTCATATGATGTGATTGTGTATTGCAGTTCAATACTGGTAGATGCAATCTAATTTTTAGTTTTTAATTTTTTTTAATTTTTCCAAATTTGTGTGCGTGTCAATGTTCATGCTTTATTTTCCCTTTCCCTTTTGGCTTTGACGTCATGAACTCTGCAGGTGAAGCAAACTTCTTGGGAGGTGTTGCATCAGTTAAAGGAGTTAAGGGCTTTGATACTGATGCTGCAAAGAAAAGGTTTTTCGAAATATATCTAACAAAGGTGATTAACATCAGATTCTGGTTGATTTGATTAATGCCTATGGATTTTTTTGCAGTTGTTTTCAGTCTTCTCAAAGTTGGCACTAATTCTTAACGTATCATTTTCCTTTTTAGTATGCAAAACCAAATTCTGGAATTGGATTCCCAGGTGCTCTTGAGCTCATTACTCAGGTATTGCTTGCCTTATTTACACAGACATGATCCTTTATAGATTGTTGCACAGAATACTAAAAGTTTTGTTGAACAGTGCAAAGAGTATGGCCTCAAAGTTGCTGTTGCATCCAGTGCTGATCGCGTCAAGGTGAATGCAAATTTGGCTGCTGCTGGTTTGCCAATTGAGTTGTAAGTTTGTTAAATATATGGAATACTTGCAACTTTTCGAAGTTTGATTGTGTGTTAGCTTATTACTCGTATGATGTTGCGGTTATATGATAAGATGCGGCTTTTCTTTGGTTCGAAAACTTATTGCAGCTTTCTATATGGTTATTACAATTTGATCATGCCCTGGAAACATCTTTAGATGAGGATGACATAGTCACTTTTACCATAGTGCAACAAATACAAAAGTCATAACTCATAAGATAGCTAATAATGTTCGTAAGGACTAGCAATGTGTCAAAAGCCTGTTTTCATATGCAAAATATTATGCTACACTAAACTGTATAAAGTGCCTCTTCTTATAGAGATTTGAAAGGGACCATGTACAGATTTTCTGGTTTTTTTCTTCTTCTATGCCAGCCGGCCCAGCCCATTTGGATAATTGTGACTTATGGTTGGAGTTTATATGACTACATTTCCAAAACCAAGATGATTCTTGCCAACATAAGATTTTGGCGATTTTGTCTTAGACGATATGATATTCCTACATGCTAGCTAGTGTAGACTTCTCACCTCCTAAGGTTCTGGGATTTTTCATGCAAAGGCTTGATTATTATCTGCAGAAACTTCTGTTACTAGGACATGTTACTTTACCACCCCTCTTGCCCAAGTCAAGTATTAGCTTGTTCCATCTATGGAAATTATCTTACTTGTCTAACACTTGCAAAATCGTTTATTCATCATTTGTCACTTAAATTTACTGCTTTGTCATCTTAATCTAGACTTGGCTGTCCATTTATGCCCGACAAGATATGACTTGTGTGAAGTGGAAAGGTTTCAAAATTCAGGCAAACGGTAAATATATGGTATCTCCAGCATTGGGCACTTGCATTTGTTAGAAACTAAAGAAGGCCTTGGATAAGAGTGGTAGCTGATGGAAAGGATGAACGAATGCATGAAGTGGAGCGTTTGCTCACTCACACACATAAACAC
>BSSO01004817.1:0-13967 GCA_030267885.1 Mesembryanthemum crystallinum | reverse complement strand
TACAACTCCTTGGCTGGTGCCATGATCAGGGAGAGTTGCTTCTTGTCTATGAATTCATGCCTAATGGAAGCCTAGACTCCCATCTCTATGGGACAAAGAAGGCTCCACTGTCATGGCCAGTGAGATATCGAATTGCACTTGGCTTGTCATCTGCCTTGCTTTATCTTCATGAATTATGGGAACAGTGTGTAGTGCACAGAGATATCAAATCCAGCAATATCATGCTTGATTCTTATTTCAATGCCAAGCTTGGAGATTTTGGGCTTGCAAGGCTCATCGACCACGAGCTTGGCTCCCAGACTACTGCTTTAGCTGGCACGTTAGGTTACCTGGCCCCGGAGTGTGCTATCACGGGAAAGGCCAGCAGAGAGTCCGATGTCTACAGTTTTGGAGCAGTGGCCCTCGAAATCGCGTGTGGAAGAAGGCCTACTGAGTCTATGGAAGAACCTGGTAAAGTGGGGATTGTAGAATGGATATGGGACCTCTATGGGAAAGACCGTCTTGTTGAAGCAGTCGATAAAAGTCTTGAAGGGGAATTCAATATCCAGCAAATCAAGTGCTTAATGGTGGTTGGCTTGTGGTGTTCTCATCCAGACCATACTTCCCGCCCTTCAATAAGGCAAGCCTTCAATGTTTTGAGCTTAGAAGCTCCGCTGCCCTGCTTGCCTTCAAAGTTTCCGGTTCTCACGTACATACCTCCTATAAATATGGATGTTATCTCCATCACATCGTCATTGGGAGGTACAGGCAGCAGTGGCACAACAAAATCTTCATCTCAGTCAAATGTCTCCGTTGCAGCTGCTTTGTTGTCCCCGGAAGCCAATGCCTTTTAAACCTCTTTCCCATCTTTAAATTAGATTTCATTTTCATTGCATATGTGTGTTTGCACTTGGTAGCAATCAACCGTGTTGTTTAATTTTTCTCTTGATTTCTCTGTTAACAGGCATATATTATCTACAAGCGAAATGTGACAGTAATATAATTCGATATTCTTTGAATTTCACCAAAACTGTAGCTCATGTGTTTTGACTGAGCTTTAGAGTTCTGCGAATCTCAACAAAGTATTGTTACTTGTTTCTTGGTCCTTAGTACAATCTACAGTTTTGAAAAGGTATGAGGATCAAAACTTATAATGTTATGACAGTAAAAACTTTGTTAGGTATTTTCCAATAAGCAGAGGATTGTTTGCACTTTGCAGCATCAAGTAATAGTGCTAATAGGATTGTTTGCACTTTGCAGCATCAAGTTAAGGTGCTAATAAATTTCTCCCCTGATGTTGCATTGGAATACATCACTAAGCATTAATGACCATAATATATATACTGTTAAACTACACATATCGAAAGTTTGTAAATCCATCACCAACACGCTTCTATCTGATGACATCCATGCTAAGCTTTTATTTAACTTCGTTATAGTGAAAGGTGTCAGGCCATGAAGAGGTATTTGTACCCATTTTAGTTCATCAGAGATTGGATGTCCTCTAAGTCCCGTTTCTGTAAACTTTAATTTTCTCAGGAAGACTTCCAATTAACCCGCGACCCCTAGTATGGATTCTTTTTCTTCTTTTTTGAACTTGTTACTTATTGACTTGGGATTCTTCATGTCGTAACTTGAAACAAGAGCTAAAGAGAGCAAAGATGTGCCGAGCTGGAAGTCGAAATCATCTTGTGGTGAGATGTATTATCTTGTAATCTTGTATGGGTTAAAATAGCTTTTCTCTATAATAAAAGGGAGTTGCAAATGGTGAAAGCTTTTATGTTAGCTTGCAAATATGTTATTTGGGATTCAATTATTCTGTCCAAGAACACACAAGTTGTTAGCATCTGAACTTCTATGGATACTTAAAATATCTCAACACTTTGGACCAACCTTCGAAGGTAGGAGTATAAATCACCCTTGAATTTATGTAACTATGTTCAAAAGAGAAAGTGCTCCAAAAATCTTCTCCACTGAATTGAACCCACACGCGTTTGTCATAAAATCTAGTATAGACAAGGCAAGTGTTGTCATTCTCTCTCAAAGTTGAGAACTTCAAATCGCAATCTTTATAGATGATCTTTTGCACATATTGTTTATTTAGTGGTGGCCATGGAAAGTTTTATTCTACACCGTTAAGCTTAAGTTAATATCATAATCTGTTTTCTAATCAATTAATTCCAAAACTTGTCTTTTGCTTCCTCACCATGCATATAAGTTTATTTCAGAGTATTTGCATACCATGTATTCATCCTCCCCCGTCTTTAGTAATTTGGGAGGACTTGTGCGGTAGTAGTTAATTATTTTTCCGAGTCTACAATGTACTGATTAGAAAGTATCATCTCCATAGGTAAGGATTTGAATGCTTGTTCTTAGGAAATTACGTGCGTGCTTAGTTTGGGATCAGAATGCCAAAATTACAGAGGGGTTCATATGATCTAGAGCAATGGAGTAAAGACTGGGGAGAAGGCATGCTAAAAGAGAAAGAAAAGAAGGTGACTTCAATAGGGCCAGGAGGCAGGACCATTATTGGTCTTGTTTAAATTGCTGTCATTTTCTTTGATCTTTTCGTAGTAGTATCATTTTGTGAATCTTGACTTAAGATATATATATATATTTTTTTTTTTTTTTTTTTGATCAGTCAGGTGTGGCTCACTGTTTTCATTAATATGTGGCTCAAGTGGGATAAAGAGTTTTGTAGTCCCTTATCTGTTAATTGCCAAATGCCACAAATTAGGATTAAGGAGGGAGACACTGCAATTTTTGTAATTCTTGCTTGTCCCACAAAATTTTGAACCGACACCGACAGTACCTGTAAAGCAGGGGTGATCTTCTCAACATCCACGACAATAATGTCAGGTGGAAGGAATTGATGAAGACCCAGGCCCGGCCAGCTAAATGGAGATTGGTCTGACTTTTCAGAGTTGACGAGCATTGACTTGCATACTACTAGCGCTTTGAAGTTTGAAGCCTTGAATTGATTGTAGCTAAGTATCCTCCTAAGTTGATCCAAGTTGAGCTACTTACAACTAGCTATCCCAATTAAGTTAAAAAGGTGAAGCTGCTGTTTCTCCTAAGAGTTCAGTAATTAATTATGGAGCAGCAAATGGGTCATCCCTGTAAATCCAGTTGCTCTCTTTTCCCAGCAGTTAAACAACAGTATGCTCTTTGCAATCCCATCCTTCCCACCTTTGTTTTCTTGCTGTTGGCTTTCAAACTCGACCTCTCCCATGCAAACTCATTCAACTTCAACTTCTCTTCCGGTTTCAAAGACAACCAAAATGACATAGTCATGAACAATTCTACCTTTGTGGATAGCCAAGGGGTACTCCAGCTTACAAAGAATGAAAGGAATACTGAAATCAACTCCTGTACAGGACGAGCGTCCTACCATCTCCCCGTCCTCCTTTGGGACAACTCCACCACCACTAAGTGGGTCGCAAATTTTACCACCCACTTTCAATTCAAGATCAACTTCGATGGCAATAATTCAGATCATTTTGGGGATGGGATATCTTTCTTCCTGGCCCCTTTCAACGACGATTCAGCCATCGCACCCCCTGCTTCCGAAGGGGGCTGGCTTGGGTTGGCTGCTGATGATGATGGTGGACTGCACTTTACAAACAGCAAATACCCCTTCGTTGCTGTTGAGTTTGACACCTACGGGAATTACTGGGATCCCAATGGGTCTGATGGGCGTCCAAGCAATGATCATCTAGGATTAGATGTCAATTCTATATTCTCATTGAAAACCTATTTGTGGCCTACTAGCATGAAGACGGATGCCCCCGGAAATGCATGGATAACTTACAATTCTGCTACCAACAATCTCAGTGTCTACCTAACCTATGATCCTGATCCTATTTTCAGCAGTGGCGATTCTACTTTTTCGCATATGATTGACTTGACCACTGTCCTGCCCCAACAGGTCCGAGTAGGCTTCGCTGCTTCCACAGGTAAAAATACAGAAATTCATCAAATCCTTTCATGGGACTTTCACTCAACCTTGCCCGACAGAAACAGTACGAGTACTCATGTGCCAGCACCTGCCACGAGTATCATAAGCAATCCGCTCTCCAACAGGCAAAATTCAGAGGGTCAGAGGAAGCACGTATTGATGGCTGGCATCTTAGCTGCAGGTTTCAGTGGTTTAATGCTCGGGCTGGCCTTATTCGGATTACTCTGGTGGCAGAGGAGATCAAGGCAGGGGCAACAGGATGATAATGATCTCAACCTGGATGATGATGATGACTTTGAGAATGGAACCGGGCCTAGGAAGTTTACATATCGTGAACTTAGACATGCCACTAACAACTTTGCCAAGGAAGGTAAGCTAGGAGAGGGAGGCTTTGGAGGTGTTTATAAAGGTTCTTTAGCAGATCTGAGTACAGAAATTGCTGTCAAAAAGATATCCAAAGGATCAAAGCAAGGGAAGAAGGAGTATGTGTCAGAGGTGAAGATTATTAGTAGGTTGAGGCATAGGAATTTGGTTCAGCTCCTTGGCTGGTGCCATGAGCAGGGAGAGTTGCTTCTTGTTTATGAATTAATGCCTAATGGAAGTCTCGATGCCCATCTCTATGGGGGAAAGAAGGTTGCGCTAGCATGGGAAGTGAGATACAGAATTGCCCTTGGCATAGCATCGGCATTGCTTTATCTTCACGAATTATGGGAACAGTGTGTGGTGCATAGAGATATTAAATCCAGCAATGTCATGCTTGATTCTCAATTCAATGCTAAGCTTGGAGATTTTGGGCTAGCAAGGCTCGTCGATCATGAGCTGGGTTCTCAGACAACTGTTTTAGCTGGTACGTTGGGGTACCTGGCCCCGGAGTGTGCTATCACCGGAAAGGCCAGTAAAGAGTCCGATGTTTATAGTTTTGGAGCGGTGGCCCTCGAAATCGCGTGTGGAAGAAGGCCTATCGAGTCCAGGGAAGAACCTGGTGAAGTGGGGATTGTAGAGTGGGTATGGGACCTCTATGGGGAAGGTCTTCTTCTCGAAGCAATCGATGGAAGACTTGAAGGGGAATATGATCTCCAGCAAATCAAGTGCTTACTGGTGGTTGGCTTGTGGTGTTCACATCCAGACTGTACTTTCCGGCCTTCAATAAGGCAAGTCTTAAATGTTCTCAACTTTGAAGCTCCTCTGCCCAGCTTGCCTTCAAAGTTCCCGGTTCCCATGTACATAGGTCCTATAAATATGGATGTTTTCTCCATCACATCATCCTCTGGGGGTGCAGGTAGCAGTGGCACAACAAACTCTTCATCTCAGCCAAATGTCTTTGCTGGGGCTCCTTTGTTGTCCGAGAAAGCCAATGCCACTTGAAATTCTCTCCCGTCTCAGGATTTCAATTTTAATGCATGAGTGTTTGTACTTTGTAGCAACTCAACTCCGTTTAATTTTTCTCTTGATTGCTTTTTTTAGATGCATATCCTTGTTATCTAGAAGCAAGTTGTGACAGTTATATAATTTTTGTGACGGTGCTAGTGACAAGGCATTAGAGTTCCATGTATCAGCATTGCTACTTGGATCTTACGTGTTTTCTGTTCAGTGATTTTTAACAATGAGAGTGTACATCTGCAGATTTCTGATTCTGACAAAGAACATAAACAAGTTATGAGAGAGAGAAAAAGACAGGAGATATTTGAATTATTTCTGTCCAGTTTCTGATCTGTTTAAACTAAACCTGTAGTATTTGATACAGGGTTGGTTGTTGTTACCACAAAAGATGATATACAAACTCAAACACCCTGCCATCCCACCCTGTAACAAGAAAGAAGCTATCCTAACTCCTACCTTTCATCAAACTTTGCCCTTGACTACAATGGGACTTCTAACAATGTGCTTGCCATCTGACCAAACCAGACTCCCAAAAGAGTATTCCTTGGGCAGTTGATCAGCATTCGCAGAGAAGATGAGCCTATACTCGATCTCTTGATTCTTTGTGGAGAAGAGCAGAGTATTAGGCTCCACTATGATAGACACCCCAACTGGTGCCTCTATACGTGCTGAATATGTGCCTGGTGAACCTACATTTTTCAATCTTCGAGTAACAGTTGCTGTGCCTGTGAAATCAGGAATAGTGATCGAGGGATAGTTAAAATTGGCTATACTAACTGATTCAGGACAATCATAAGAGTGCTTAGAGAATGTCTTGATTTTCCCCCTGTTGTAGCCAAGTGCACAAAGGAAGTTGAGATAATCATGGTGATTCATGTCATAGACTAGCCCAGGATCCATCGCTTGGATGGGACTCACGTGTCCTGAACCATAGGCAAAGGTTGTCGCCTCAGTCATGTCTGAATCACGAATTGGCTTCTCGGTATTATCAAGGGTGCTTGCTGTAAAATGAAAAGAGCGAAAAAGGGATTAAAAAAAAAACTTCTGATAATTCAAACACCGAAAGTATCATTTGTTAAAACGTACCTGTAGTAACAATAGCGGATTTGATAGCAGAAGGACTCCAGTGACGGTGAAGTTTTTTGAGAAGGGCTGCAATACTGGAGATATGAGGGCATGACATAGATGTTCCTTGCTCTAAGCAATATGGGGAGGGGCCACCTTCTGCCCCTTTGTCTTCAGAATAAGCAGCTAGGATACTCAACCCAGGGGCTGTGATATCAGGCTGTGGTAGATGTATTAGTACATACGAGAATGCAATAACATGGACCAGCTACATTCATAGTAAACAAGAGGAGGTTCTTCATTTTACAATAATCACATCTCAAACATCTCAGTAATCAGCCACAAGTCTAATTTCTATGGTCTCGAGTTCATAACCGAAACCGTAAGGATTAGGACTCAAAACACGTTATTTTCCCCCGTGATGCCAAGAAAGAAACAAGCTATTTAACATACAACATGTGAACATAGGCCTTGGTCATATCTTTCATTTTCTAAATAGCTAGGATTACACAAGAAGAGGGAGGCGAGTAATGCTCAAAATACCCAACTTTCTGTACGAGTAAGATATAACCTTCAACAAGAATAAATAATAGAGAAAATAGTGCGCAACAAACCTTCAGGATTTCAGGCGTTATTGTGTTTGGACCCCTAGAAGAGAATGAAGCCATGACTGGAGCAGGCTTGACTCCCAATTCAGTTGCTGCTTGAGTAAGGGAGGCAACTGGGGACCTGCGGATTGTAATAAAATTCAAATTATATGCTAGATATAAACTTGTTTCTCGTGTAACATCCCTAATTTGGAGCTTCAAGAACGTATAAAACATAAGGGGTACAACATTTTTGTGTGCTAGATGTAAGCTGGTTTGTCAGGTAACATCCCTAGATTTGGAGCTTGAAGAACGTAGAGAACTTAAGGGAACACATTCTTGCCTTGTAGATTTGATGTAATCAAAAATAGCCAAGCCATCTCTGTAGCTGATTTGTGAGGTGGGAAGCTCATAATTTATAGGTGAAATAGTGTATCCATTCTCCTTGTTATTCGCTAGAACCATTCCAATGGCACCAGCTTGAGCTGCTTGGATGGCCTTGTCACGTAAACTAATTTCACCTCGGAGGCATACCAGAATCTTTCCTTTTACCTTCATCGGATCAAGAGTTCCAGGTTTACAAAGCAAACTGGGTACATGGTCATAGAAAGAGAAACAAAATGGTTTAGACTTTTGAAATTCTCTCATTATTAGAAACCAAGCAGGTCCAGTACAAGTTTTTGACTGTCTTTAACTGATAAATCCACTCACGAAGTATTGGTGTTAACAGTAGCAACATTATTGGCATCTGCACCACTGATCAATGGATAGAATGTGTCAACAGGTAAACCTTTACTTTCTATGCTTGCACCCTACAAAAACAAGAAGAGTAAATTAGCTAGCTAAGTAGTTTATGTACTCAACCTCTGTTCATTTCTTTGTTTTCGTACTGCATTCAGTTCAGTTTATATGAACAGAGCCTCGTCCTTTGATTGGGGTATTTTGCAGTTATGCTATCCTTCATCATCTGATTTGATTGTGAGATAGCACGTAGAAGTAGACTAGACAAGTACCTTAAAAGTCTGCTTGTTTCCAAGTATAACATGGCTCGTAATCTCTCTATCACTGGTACTTGCAGCGACTGTTATAATCCAAGGGGATACGTTTGTTACGGTCCCAGCCATTGGACCATCATTTCCAGCAGAAGCAACCACAGGGATGCCGTTCTTCACTGCGTGGAAGGAGCCAATTGATAAACCTTCAGTAAAGTAATCTTGGGCAGTACTACCTATGGATGCTGAGATGATATCCACATCGTCATCTATGGCAGCTTCAAAAGCAGCCAAAATATCGATATCATTGCATCCACCCGGCCAACAGACCTTGTAAGCAACAACACGTGCTTTTGGTGATCCCCCTTTCGCAGTTCCATTGGCAAATCCATGAAAATTAGCACCAGGGACAAAATTGCCACCTGCAGTTGATAGTGTGTGCGTGCCATGCCCAAATTCGTCTCGAGGGCTTTGGGTAGAGTTAGGGGTGAAATTAAATTTACGGGTAACAGATTGGGAAAAGCCTGTAAAGAA
Source organism: Mesembryanthemum crystallinum (assembly GCA_030267885.1). Classification (NCBI taxonomy): domain Eukaryota; kingdom Viridiplantae; phylum Streptophyta; class Magnoliopsida; order Caryophyllales; family Aizoaceae; genus Mesembryanthemum; species Mesembryanthemum crystallinum. The sequence goes on along the minus strand of BSSO01004817.1, from coordinate 5,472 downwards.
ATATCTTGCTCCTATTAGCTTCCTGCGAATCCGCAACATCACAACATCAGCCTAATGTCTAATAAGAGACATAGTTGCATGAGAATGTCATATCGAGGCCAAGGCAATGAGAACAAAATTCAAAATTTTGCACGAAACATAAGCTTAACGTAATGATCTTCTCTATGCACTGACATGCGACCCATGAAACTATAGTTAGATAGGGACATGAATGTAATCATATGTTAAACAGAAAATCGAATAACCTGTTGCATTGAAATGTCGGATCATTTTCATTCTCGCATCTACCTTTGAATTTTCTGGGAATGGGACCGAGGCCTTCATCTGTGAAGCTTTTAGATTCAGGCCAAACACCTGTTAGATACAGACGTTCAAGAAATTGACTCAGCCTTTTTGCACTTAGAAAGGGACCATGAATGCCTTCATATGGGTAGCTGTCATACTTGGGCTACAAAAAGAGCTATAGTTTTGCGACAGCATGCATACATTGTATTCAAGTAAAAATGGTTTACATCAATGATGACAACTAATTATGGTCAAACTATGATGAACACATATGTATAAGCAAAACTTGCCAGAATCAAGGTTTGCGATGATGATGTCCTCTCCAAAATTGGTCTTGTTCCAAAGCGGCTCTTCAGGAATGACCTGATTGTGCTCGATCCCGAGAAATTCCCATGACTGAGTTGTTTGTAGCTGCCTATTCTGGCTTTCAAACACCGATACAACATCAGGATGATCTGTGAGGAAGTAACGAGGGGTCGAAATTGGTATAATAAGTACGTAACTCAGGAAGAGAAGAAATAAACAGATTTTAATAATTCTTTATTCTATATCTTACTGGCAACCTCTTCAGCCTCTTTCTCATGCAGAACTGCAGCGAATCCGTCAAATATCTTGTTGTAAGAGTAAATTAGTCTATCACCAGGCTCAGCACGGCTGTTCCCATGAAAAATGTTTGGCAAATGAAAAGAAAGGTTGAGAATTGAGACTGTTTACAATTTCAAATGTTGATGATGGAAATCTGTTTTCATCTGACTTGTTAAGGAAAAATAAAAAAGTAAACAGAATAATATACATTCTAACAGTACCTCTGCAACACAGAGGAGAGGAGGTCATGATGGGAATTTGTCACAGTCTGGGGATCGGCTGTTAAATGGCGTCTGTCAGATGTATGTGATCCTAAATACACTATATACGGCTGCATGCAGGGGAAACACAAACATTATGCAAAAAATATAACTCTTCTCAACGTGATTTATACGATAAAAGAAGAATTATGGACAGATCCATATGATGGATCGAAGTTTTAAACTTTTAAATAGTGTAAGTATTCATAGCCAGGTGAAATAATGGACCAGAAGATCAACAAATACATTGAAATGCATTATTGACAAACAACTTGGTACATCGTTGCCTGACACAAAGATTTTGAAAATTTACCTTCAGGATAGCAAAGATAGGCTTCTGCAGCAATGATAAAAGAAAAATCACCAAGAGAGTTCGGAAAACGGCTGAAGGCCTCATTGAGTTCCCTTTGTTCTTGATCAATGCTTTAATTTGTCACTTTAATTTTTCTGCCCTTTATCTCTTTCAATTTTTATCGTGACTATCTATTTCCTTTCCTTTATTTGTCAATGTACTCATCTATTTTATTTACTTAGCTTTTATTTTGATAGAAAACTCTCACATTCTGCCATGAATTTGTCCATGAATATTGCAGGGCTCTTTAATTATGTGGTGCATGAAGATTTCAAGGAAGAGAGTATTTGGTGATGTCCTCTTTTTCACAAAATTAACTCTCAGCTAAGTGTTCTTTTATCTTACAAGTGGCTGATCATGAGATAACTGCAAAAAAATTTAAGTAACTAGTTTGCTATTTATAACATATAACCATTCATGCTAACTTTGGCTCTGGACAATACGTTCAGTTGTTGTATTGACAATCCAATTCTGTGACTGATCGCCAGCAACAACAGTTCACTCAACAGATTCAAGGCAAAGAAGAATCAATACATTTACAGTGTAATATCAAAATCTTCTTTACATACTCATACATATCACAAAAGCAATCAGTTGAGGGTTTTGTTTTTGTTTTCTTTTTTCCCCTCATTAAATTAACATCAAATGTAGTATGTACATGATGACATGGGTTGACAATTCCCCATCTGAGCAAAGAATATATAGTAGTAGTGATTCAATTTCAGCGCGGGCAACAAATTACTGCATTACTTGAAGACTGAAGCAATGTGGTACATACAGGCTTGAGCTCAGGCTCGGGCTTCAGAAACCCTTCCATGTAGCAAGAATTTCTTGGAAGACATCGGCGATCAACTCCCTATCAGCACACTGAAGAAACACATTGAACTCATCTCGAATATCAAATATCTTCCCAAAGCTAACCAGGTACCTCATACAGCTACTCTTAAGCTCAGGAAGCCGGTACAGGGCCGCATTTTGTAGCCTCTCTAGGACGTTCTTGGCATCAATGTCTTCAATAAGGCTCTCGTGACACGCCTCTTTCAAGTCAGACACATCATACTTGTCAGCTGCACGAAGGAGAGCCAGGCGGTGAGCCATGAACTCGTCAGGTTTGATGGTACCGTAGAGGTAGGCAAGGAAGGCCTGGCACGACACAACGGACATGTCTGAGATGTGGATGGTCGAAAGCTCCTTCTCACGGAGGTCGTGTGAAAACATGCTCCGGAAGACTGGGGAGCGGGATGCGAGGACAGCCCGGTGGGCCCCAAGGGATCCGTCAGATGTGTTGATGACGATGTCTGTGTGGATGCCTTCCATCAGCATCCGGCCAAGGCAGGTCAGGGCGGCGTTGTTGGATCTCCTTTGGGTTAAGCCTTCTGCCCAGATAGAACAGAGCTCTCCACCCTATATTATACTTAGATTAGGAGATTTTGAGACATACGAGTATATCATATGACAAGACAGTAACTTAGAAGCAAACAGTGGAGTAATATATAAGGGGAAAATGCAAGTAGCTAGTCGGAAAGGGTGCATACAGGAGGAGAAGCAGCCTTCAGATCAAGGAATTCAACATCAATAATGAATTTGCCAGTGAGTGGAACGTCCAGGGGCCAAACAAAATCGTCGTTGCTTTTGAGTTGCTTGTCTATTACCTCTGCAAGTAGCAGCACACAGAAAACAAGCCAACTTCAGAAAGAAGCATATATGAGAAACAGTGGACATACATGTCTTATTTTATAGCCTATATAGAGATGGCAATGGGGCAGATTGGGTCCGGTTATTTAAGTAATAATAACTAGGAGTTGAGGTAGATTTTGTTTCGGGTTTATCTTGGTTATGGGTAAATTCCTATCTGAGTATATTCTTTCATTTATGTCAATTTTGAGTAGAGTATTTCAATTTGATTTTGATTCAAGTTTATCTCAAGATGGGTAAATTTGGGTTGGGTGTTATGTGTTTTAATTTGATTATTGGACATACTCGTAATTGTCAAATCTTTGGTTAGACAAGATTGGTGTTCAAGTTAGTTTCGGAAAATCCTATGTTAATAGTAGTGGCCTATTAGCCCATTAGGTGGGGGTAGGGTGTTGGCCAGTTTAGGTGAGTTTTGCCGGGCCTCTTCATATGTCACTCTGCTTTGCAACCTTTTTTTTTTTTGTATTCGACAAGGATTGTCCTATTGGTGTTGGTTAGCTGAGCAACCGTGCCATGTTCTCATTGTGGGAAATAAAGCGGAAAATGAGGTCCCAACCCGGGTCTCCTCGTAGTTCTAGTGGTGGTGCTTCCATGTAACGATTGAGTCAAAACTCACAAGTTAATATTAGTACAATTTGAGGTATGCTATTGAGATGTACTTGATTATGGGCATGTTTCATTCCAAGTAGGATATGGTACTGGTACTTTAGAATTGGAAACATGCTAAATTGAATTTTATGAATTTCACTTTAATAAGATGAAAAAATGCAAAAAAAAAAAAAAAAGAAAAAGAAAAAAGAAAAAAAAGGGGACATATTGTGACATACATACCAGGATGGGTGAGAGGCTTACGATCACCAACAGATGACAGGACTCGAATAACAAAAGAAGCGACAGGCGGTTTCTCTCTCGTCAAATTGGATATCTCAGGATACAACTTTATTATCAACACTCTACTCTTCTCCAACACCAAATGCCTAACATAGAAGGAAACAAAAATAAAATATCGTTTCAGTTCAATTCAATTTAATACAACTCATAAGTCAAAAGGAGTAAGTATAAGAATACGAACCAGTTCCAGAATCCGATCTTGAAAGGATCGGAGCGACGATAAGAACAAGAGGAAAGATTGTCGATCCTCCATTGAGCAAGACGAGAAGTAGTGTCAACACGATAAGCAGAAGAATCTTTCATCCTCCAATGGATGAAATTAGCGGAGGAAGAAGCGATGACTCCGGTGATGTCATTGATGCAACCGAACACACCATCCCCTCCCTTCCCCAGCTTTTCTCTCTCCTCTTCCTCCACCTTCACTGTTTCTGCTTCTGCTTCTGCTACTAGTGCTATTTCTTCTTCTTCTTCTTCTTTTTCTGCTCATCTACTAATACTTACCCTTACAAGATTCTTTCTCAAGTCTCCTTTAAATAATAGAGTACTACTTATTGTATTACTATATATTCCACACCATTAANTTTTTTTTTTAGTGATGGTTGAAAATTGATTGGAAGTTAGGAAAGAGAGAGAAGGGCAAATGGGCGAAATCCAAAGTGCCACTTGGAGGTTTCGGGCACGCAATGATTTGGGTTGGAGATGGAAATGCTTTACGCTAGTGATAGTGAAAGCATTTTAATTTTGTTTGCCCAGAAACATAAATAAAAACAGGGGAAATGAGATTCAGAGAAGAAGAGGTTGTTGTTTGTTCATGTTTGGAGGAGGAATGGAAAGAGAGAGAGAGAAAGAGAAAGAAAGGGACCCGGGTGTTATGGGGGGTGCTAAATGCTAATACTAGTTGTGGAACCCATGCTTATTTATCGACTTTTTTGGAGAGGTGTGCCTTTCTAATTACTTAATTAATTCCCTTGTTAACAAATGAAATGAATAACAACAAACTTCCTTTGCTTTTTTTTAATCTCTTGTGCTTATTTGAGGGCAAAGAATTTTGCTTTCCTTTGTCTTTGTGTTTTGGTGCCTTTGAAGCAAAGTATCTTACCTTTACCTATTTTAAGTAACCAATTTACCATCTTCTCTCTTACTTTATTTCACATTGCCTCCTTTGCATCTTTTGGTTATTTTAATGAACATATAAACACAAAATAATAATGCTTACTTTGAGTCTATGTTTACAAGTAGTTACTTTCACATTTGTGCAAGCTCAATGGTGCAATTTTTATGTGGTATGTTACATGGAAATGGGAATGGGATGTGGAAATATGAATATATACACGTGTCGAATACTCCCTCCGGCTTGAAATCATCTTAACATTTTCCTTATTAAGCCGGCACATAATGAGCTTA
>BSSO01004816.1:0-13967 GCA_030267885.1 Mesembryanthemum crystallinum | reverse complement strand
ACCCACTACCCATTAGTTTAATGTTTATCAACCAAGGGCAAAATAGTCCAAATACACCCTCCTTAATTCTTATGTGAATAGTGCAATGTTAACGAAAGTGAGGGACGGAGGGAGTATTATTTTTTTAAGAATGGTAAGGAGGACCACTCCTATGTCGACCCATCTCGGGATAAAAGGTTTAGAAGCTAATGGCCAGACATCATTTGGAGGGAAGGGGATAAAGGGATGGGGGAACAACAGCAAGACCCTTACCACTATGACCATTGCAACTTGCACATAAAGAGTACTTAGCAAATTAAAACCGATTTATATTCGGAAAGGAACTGATAAATTTTGTTTTTAACTCCTTTTATCAATTTTGACCATTAAGGATATTTATTTAAGATGGAGTATTTATTTTCAGTTTAGTTGAATATTAATCGACAATTATAGGGCAAAAAGGGTTGATTATCTATCATTCTGACTTATAAAGGTACTCTTTGAATGGAAGTTAGCCTATTAAGGTTTCAAAATACACAAGAGGGGGAGAGACTAGAGAGAGAGGAGGTTGCAAAAAAGAAAAGGTTTGCATATAATGTGCTTTACCTGTGAAATTTATTAGGAGTAAATTTGAATATGGTTACGGTTACACACTACTTTGTAGTCTTAAATAGAATTATCAGATTCTGGAGCATATAAAATCCACATAATCATCAGGATTTATTTATTTATTTATTTATATATAATAATTAATCTTATAGAAGCATCTCACAATTACACTACATGGATGGCGTAACTTAAAAATGGGATTGGGGCCTTCTTAATATAACTCCCTAAACAAATGCCATCAAAATGTGGACATAAGACATGTGTCCGGTTGGTTTCTCAATCATAACTTGTTTCCTTATTGCTCCATCATCACTTAACGGAACTCCCAACTAGTGGAGTAGTAATTAATAAGCTTAATAATCACCATGATTTAATCGGCTTAATTATTATTTCATGTTTTGCACCCACCAAGATCACTTCAATTTCTAGCCAACATTTAAAATAAACGACTTCATTTCATAATCATAATGGTAGGTATATACTCATGCATACTCCAATAGTTTTTGTTCTTCTGAACCTTTTGGTGAAGGCCAATTTGTTGTGCTCGGTTTTGGGTGAATTTTGAAACCCACCAAACATAAGATACACAGCTAGTACGTACATGTATAAGTTCAATTGAAATGAAAATGAACAAAAGCAGATCAAGAAATGTAGAAAACAACAACAACAACGACAACAAAATGCGAAAAGAAGAAGAAAAAATGAGGTTTATTTGGATTGAAGGGTGCAAACTGTTCCAAGAAAAGACTGAACACTGAGTCTACAACAAAAGGACCAAAGAAGCCCCACCCAAGTCCAACCACCCCCCTAAATTAACCTAATTTAAGAATGAATAAGGCTCTATTTAGCCTACAAGATTTCAACTATGGTCAGAAATTACATGACGGGGAAAAGAAGGGTGGGTGGGTGAGAGACGGTGACCCGAACCGGACGACACCGTTTTCAGCATCGAGTAGAGTTGCGCTTGGCTGCTGTATTCCCTTGGGTTGTCGAGCAACGTGCCCTCTTTGTTCCCGTTGGATCGCTCTTTACGTCAAAGCGCATCCCATCTCCACCAACCATATCCACAAACATCTTTTGGAGATCCTCTAGACTGTCCGGCTGCAAAATACAGTATCAATTAAACCAACCCATTCCGTTATGTTATGCCACTAGCATTTGATTCATTGCCCCTTAATTGTATCAATCTTAATTACCTAGCCCCTCCCAAGGAGGATTTAGGAGTGTCGAATCCATCAATGGCTAACACGACAAGACAAAACAACCCGACACAAAATTATTGAACTGAACCACAAACACGTATCGACAAAATTTTATGGGATACAATTCTTATACTTCATTTCACAAGATTCATAGGTAAACAAAACCAAACATGAACACAACATGAATCGAAATATGATTTCCCTTTACTTGATAATGGATAAAGATTAGACTAGAACAAATGTCCACATGAGTTCCAAAAATACCCTTATACTGTACTTGTTTATCTATTTTATTACTAAGATTTATGCACAAGACCCAGTTGAGAATACAATAACTTAGAATCTACGAGTTTCTAAGACCGTGTTACAACTACATTTGATCCCTTACCATCTCTTGGTTACCATGTCTACTCATGGATACTATAAGAATTTTAACCTAGAACACGATACTCTACTAAAAGTTTACTTATCTACCGGTGTTTACAGCTACCAATAGGGTTTTACTGGACCCGTCTTTGGGTAACGGTCATTTTAACGACTTTAATTTTCCATTTTGAGATATGCAAATATTACTAATACGGGACAACCCAAAATAGAAATGTCAAATATCGGGTTATGAGAAAAAGAAAATCATTTTATAATGAGTAAATTCTGAACCCTAATTTAAAAAAAAAATAAAAAAACCAATCTCAATGTGATAAATTGTAAGTAGCAGTAAAATAAGAATGAAAAATTGTACCTCGCCCCTCACGTTGTCCATCATCGAAAGCATCTCTTGCATAAAATCGCAGAAGCCCTGTTCAATAATTTCACAAAATTCAAGGGTGCCATCAATATACATAATCCATGTACACAAAAAAACAGAAAAGGTCAAATCACTCGAAATTCCAAACATTCCAAGGACCAATTGCAAATTGATACCATCAATCAACTTTTTTTAAAAAAAAATCTCTTATACGGGTCGTTTCACAATAATTCCAACTGCCCAAACAACAAAACGTCGCCGTTGGACCATCATGTATCCACAATAATCAACCACATAAAGAATCATAAAAAAAAAAAAAAAAAAAAATATCAGAGATTTTTATGGTGCACCCAATACAATAAAATCAACTGAATTTAGCCAAACTTGTTACATTTAGGGAATTAGAGTGTTTAAAATAGGGTGTAAATTGATTACAAATCATCTCTCAGTGCAAAAACAAAAGAGAGGAACACATTGAGAAATAGTGAGAGAGACAAAAATAAGTACTTGATCATCTTCTTCGGTGGGATCGTAAAATCCGGCATCATACATTGACCTCTTCCCTTGATCCGACAACACTACAATCTCCACCAAAAACAAAACCACAAATTAGAGATAGAAACACAAATTCTTCCAATAATCTCGCAAAAACCAAATTAAATCCCAAAAAAAGGAAACACAAAAACCTGAGTAAGCTTCCTGCACATGCTGGAACCGCCGTTTCGCTTCTCCGGCAACCGCCGGATTCGCCGCCGTCCACCTATCCGGATGCCACTTCTACACCACCAAAAATAAAATAAAATTAAACAACAAAAAAATCATTTACAATTAAAATTGGCGGCAAATTTGGAGATGTAAAGAGAGAGTGTATACGAGAGCGAGCTTGCGATAAGCGGAGCGGATATCGGATGAGGAAGCATCCCTACGAACTCCGAGAACGGAGTAGTAGCAAGATCCGGCACCGGCACCGGAGCCGGCGGATTTTCCGTCTTTCTCCATTGATTCCGGCCGTTTTCTTGATTGATTGCTTCGAAGAAGGGTCGACAAATTTGGAATTTTTTTTTTTGTTGAATTCTCCGATTTGCTAAAGCATGGAAATTGATGTGAGAGAGAGAGAGAATGAATTTTGGGGAGAAAAGTATAATATGAGGGGAGGGAAGAGAGGAGAGAGAAAAAATATCTGAGGTTTCTTTGCTTTCTCTTTCTCTTTCTCTTTCTCTCTCTATCTCTATCTCTCCCTGTAGAGAGGGGGGGTTGGGGGTGGGGGGGTGTTCTGACTTTGTGACGCCGGAAGAAAGTTCGAGAGAATCACAGCTGATGATAAGTGGGAGAAAGGGGCTAGATATTTTTGGGACCCGCTTTTGGAATTGACGCTCGAGGTGGGTTTATTTACGCTTCTGCCATTCCCACCCCACTTGCCACTTTTGCTTTTATTTATTTTCCTTTTTTTTTTTTTTCTATTGAAGAATGTGGGCTTGGAACCGGGTGGAGTACCCAGTACCCACCCATGTAGTGAAAACGGGTTTGAGGACAAAAGGGGAGCTAGAGAGGAATTTTGGGCCAAATACCCACCAAAGACTAATAAATTTATGCACTGTTTGAGGTGGTTGTCAATTGAAATTTTTTAACTTTTTGTAAAAATTTAATTTAGAGCTGAATTTTATTGTACTTTCAGTTCCTACTTAATTTTCAAAACTGACAACAAAAAACTGAACCAAAAAAAATACTCCCTGTACTTTTCAAATGTTTACAAACCACCAAAAATTTTGTACTTTTCAAATGTTTACAAACTAAATTTTACCCACACTACTCTCCATAATACCCCTCCACTATCTACTTTAAACAATAAAAAATTCAACTATCAAATCAACTTTAAAAAAATAAACTAATTTCTTATTACCTTTCATTTCTCTCTCTAACCACCACAAAACCCATCATTACAATTCTTAAAATAAAATACTCATTATTTCACACTATCTTTCATTGGAAACAAAACCTCCTTCTTTTGCTTCCTTAATTTTCGTGCCCAAATGGTTTGTAAACATTTCAAAAGTACGGAGGGAGTAGTTTACAAAAAAACTGAAAACTTGCAACTGACGGACCACTGCAAACAGGGCCTTAGTTTATAAGATGCTTGATAAAAGATTAAAAGTTGTCTCGATTTTTGAAAAAGAGGTACTTGGTTTGTTTGAGTAAACTATGCCTAATCCAAAATTAGAAAAATAGAAGTATTCAGACTTAAAAATCAATTCAACTAGAGAACCAATCTCATAGAGCACGAATTTACAATACTGGAGTATGTGTTTGGATTCTTTCTCGATTCGCAAATTTTTTAGTTAAGCCCATAACCGTCTATAGAAGCTTATTAATGAGCATAAGTCTAGTTAACTTAGGTATACATAAAAGGCGGAAAAATTTCTCGGAATAAGCAGAGTGTTAGGTATTCAATTTCACTTTTTTATTTTTTTTATTTTTTTTAACTGTTTACATTATAGTGTTCGTTTGGTTGACATTTAAAAACGTAGAAAGTATAACTTCCCGGGAAGTAAGAAGAATTGGTTGTTGTTTGGTTAACAAAAATGAGGGAAGTGTAACTTCCTAGGAACTTCCACTTCCTTCAAAATGGAGGAAATTACTTACCTAGGTCCTCTTAGGTAAGTAGAAGTTCCTATTGGAAGTGCAACTTCCTATATGCAACCAAATAAAATTTTACAATTCATGGGAAGTTATAATTAATGGGAAGTGAAACTTCCTGGGAAATACATTTTGATACTAGAACCTGATCTTATTCATTTTCAAATGAATCCCTGTTAACATGCAGTATTCCACGTGCAAAGCAGTAAAACATGAGATGTGAAACTCTCTTATATGATTGCCTCACTACACAATCATCATATCACATTGACATTTGAGACCTAAATATACAACCATGGAAAAATTAAACAAGCCCATAACTCAGGGCATTCATTGCAGGAAACATATGAGTTTTACAAAATGGGCACACAATACAGAAGACACAAATCACACGACATACGTACACAGAGAAATCTACTAAAATCCGAAAATTCCACCAGGTTTTAAATCTTATAGAGTAAAACATAAACTTAACCCCAAGAACTAGAGCCAAAGTAGAACAAATATCAGAAACAAGATGTCACTGCATCAGGGTGAAACCAGAGGAGAGGCCTGGATACGCAACTTCACCTCTACCAACACTATGACTTTTTCCTATGAACTGCAAGAATAAGAATGGAAATAAATCTCAATATTCGAAACTCCTTACGAGTTACCATTGTAAAATGCAATCCCAAAGATTCAAGAGCTTCCTTGGATATGCGAAAGTGCAGATCAGCTCATCAAAGTCACTGAAGCAGAACTGAAAAGTCGTGGTATATCATCGAAACTTTGGCTTCTTCCTTGGTTGGGCAGAAGGATCTTGCTGAATCGAAATCATGAACATTATAGCTGCTTTGGTCACATAACATGCGGCTTTGAATTTACTGGTAACATTTTTAGTGGTTGCTGTTGGTGCTGCTGCTGCTGCTGCTGCTTCTGTTGCTGTTGCTGCTAGTATGGCGCTTCTGTCCTCTAGCAGCGGAGATAAGCTAGCAAATATCTCTTCTGGGTCTAATTCTAGCATTTGATCTGTAGGTGCTTCTGGTTGACAACAGTATTCATGTTGGGAAGAGTATTGCATATGATATGGTGGACAGCTATTCACCTGCATGACTTGTTCACCTGTATGAACAGACCCTTAACTATCAGCCAAACAATTTCTCCATAGACAGGCACAATACCATGATGACCTTAATTAAGACTAGTCTAACCGTCTAAGGCCCTGTTCAATTCAACTGGAATGACGCTAAACAAAATTGAATAAATAGTAGTATGTGAGAGAAAAGCAAGTTACAGATGTAAATTGAACTATATGGAGTATTGGAATGATGAAATGAACAAGCCTAGTGAATCATATTACATACACTTCCCTTCTTAAAAAAAAAAAAAAGGTAATAGCATCACCAGTTTAAAGCACATTGTAAGAGGGACAACTGTTTCTTGACAGAGGGAGGAAAGAAATAAGCTTGAAGCTTAACTTTCATCATCTGTAAAGTTACTACAGTTTTTTCATTCTAACACTAATTTTCTATCATTAGAGATGATGCCTATATACTGCTAATTATTTGCTAAGCTTGCACAAGTAGTTCAAGTGAAGCTTCAAATAATCCCTCGGCCTTAACTTTTTAATCCCAATGAAGCATTATTACTATTAGTTCGTCATACCTTGATATGCTTCTCGGGCACCAACATTCTGCAAATTTGTGTGTGTAGGCGCGCATATGGTTCCGACTTGCACTGATATCTGATTGGCTGGGTAATAAGTTTTTTGCAGCTCGTTCCGTTTCTCATATGCAGTACACCTGAATTTATCAATATCATTCTGCAAAAGGAGCAGACAAATTCATTGATCAATCATGTACATGAATTTTTGATGGGTATAGCATCACACACAGAACTATATACCTTACGGGAATCATCGAGAGTTCCATAAGGCAGTGCATTTTGACCGTTGAACCCAACACTTACAACATTGAAGACACAATCTAACAGCAGATTTACTTCACCATTAGAGTACAAGTAACAGTCGCTGTTTAGCGTGCATGATTCAGCATTTTTGACAATTTCTGCCCATTTCTTCTCAGCAACTTGAACAATCTAATTTTGACAAAGAGAAGGTGTACATGTAAATATGAGGAGAAAAACTCATTATACAAAAGATTGCATTAACGTGTTTCAACAGGAAAAGGAGTATAGTTCTTACATCTTGCAGCTTCTTTGGATCAGTGTGATATAGTTTTAGGAAATCCTGCACAGTGTAAACTTCTTCTTGTTCCAATCTTTTACATCTTGGCCCATTTTTCCCTATGTTACTTAAACGCCATACATAATCATCTAGAGATGGAGTTCTGAGCTTCTGTTGAGCTGAATGACAGAAAAATCATCAAATACGCTAAATCTACAGAAATGGAAATCATATGGATTCTTTATCCTAAAGAGCAATAAATGTAGGAAAGATACGCCAACGCACTTTTGCTCCCCCTTCTCCCAACCAACCCTCCCCTACTCCTCAGACCTTAAACATTAGATATAAGACTGAGGCTCTGTCCATTTCAACTAAATGGCTCAAAACTTAAGTGAATAGAACGACTGAAATGAATGGGAACGAAATTTATGAGAAAACTAAGTTGCAGAAATGTATGAAATATGAAAACGATGAAATGAACAAGGATTGAGACGATATTATAGTCCAGAGCATGTAAAGGGGAGAAAACTTACATTTGAGGCGACGTTCTTTCACCTTAAAGGCCTTACTTACGGCTTCCCTTACAACAACTCCAGGAGGAAGTCCTTTTATGATCTGAGCACCAAGTCGAAACTGTCCACTTCTCAACCATTTGGAGTTGTCGGTAAACGAAATATTACCAACAACAGCAACCCCTTTGTTCAAGGAAACCTCATATTCGCCCACTAAAAGTGGCGCTTTGCCTTTCCTCTGTTGGACAATATTTCTATTGAAATCCTCTTGTGTCCAATCATCCATATCCTCTTCAAAGTCTCCATCAAGAACAACAATATTAATCTTTGCAGAAGATTCAGGGCCTACTTCGACAATGGACCCAGAACTATTACGCAACTCGACTGTAAGTGAAGCACCCTCATCTTGTATATTCGTCAAAGTCAAAAGTGTATCAGGCAAGGTGCCCACAAAGTGCAATTGCCAGCTCGATGCATGAGGCAAGGATCTGTGAGAAGTACCAACCTAGACCAGTGAGTAGGTATACTTGACTTGAATCAAAGACTAACATTACAGCACAGCTACAACACATGTGTGAATGGAGATTAACCTACCAAAATTCGGAGCTCTAGACTCTAGAATTGCACGAGGAAGTACCAATAATGCTTTGTTTATAACTGAGTGGTGTTGATGAGAACTTAACTAAAATAAAGAACGAAGTGAAACTGAATGTATAATGGTAACAATGAAATCAACGGGGTTGAAGAGTCATCTTGCTACAAATACCAACAAACAATTTTCTTGTATAGTGATGTTTTATTCTCTACTTTGTCATATACTTAATAAGTAACCAATTCTTTCAAATCTTCCTGGGTATTTATGCTGTTTTAGACTGACACTATTAGCCCCTAATGGTACTGATAGTAGAGTTTTCGGAAATATAAGTTCCCAAAGATGCAAAAGTTGGTATCATAGAGCACATGCCACATTAAGCTCAAAACTCAAACATTACTAAATGCACAATAATAGATCAAAAGACTAACAAACTGTACCTTGAAGTTGAAGGCAGAGCAGAAGTTTGCAGGTGGGGTAAAACCAATCGCTTCACTACCTCTTCAACCTGTTGACGATGAACCTAAACCAGTTACTTCATCATAAGAGTAATTATAAGACGATGTACCTTCAATTTTTACTCCAAATACACCCTATAAGCAATTCATATTCTTTGTGTGTGTGTTTATAAGATCTGACCTCTTCTCGTATGGTAGATTTGCAGAGGGCCATCAAATCCTGAAAGCAGTTCACTTCCATCAGATTGGTAGCACCGTTGCACCAACAAACCCTACAAAACCAAGATTTCAACAAAAATCCAATTACTAATTCCATTCATAATTAAAAGGGTAATCAAGCAAAAACCCGAATTACTAAATTCATTCATAATTAAAAGGGTAAAAACCCAATTACTAATTCCAATCATAATTAAAAGGGTAATCAAGCAAAAACCCAGATGAGATTACATACTCTGTAGGCTTAATTTGATCATGTGATGGTGGATTAGTACTAAGCTCATCCCCATTAGCTGGTGTCAACCCAATAACTAACAATTTGCCAGTAAATTAAGCAAAACCCAGAATTGAACATAGCAAATAAACCCACCACAACCCCAGTTTTTATAAGAGAGAAAGGGGAAAATTCAAGGAAATGTACAGCATCTAATTAAAAATGATTCAATCTTGATTAAATTATGGTGGGTAATGAAAATGGCGGTAGTAACTTTGTGTTATAGTACTAGAGTAAAATTCTTTCTTTTGAAATTGACATTTTGGAAGAGAGAGAAAGCGGAGAAGAACAGACGACTTGACTTTGGATAGCACTGTCATCTAGAGAGAGAGAGAGAGAGAGAGAGAGAGGGTGATTGATTTTAATGGCTTACCAAACTTTTGTTTTTTATTGTTTGTTTTTATTGCATTACTTCAGTGATACTGAGTCACTGACCACTTAAATCAGTTAAGAATTTCAAACTCAACGGATTAAACCGCGTAAATGTGTTCGTCATTCGTCGGTTTGTTGACCTCTAATTACAAGGTCTTGATGTATGTATATTTTAGGGTAGTCAAGTGGTTTCAAGGTCACTCCCAAGTGGTTTGATAAGCCAAGGTCATGGGTTTGATTCCTCATCGCCCCATGTCTCTTGTAACTTCCGCCTTCTAGGAATTATACTTGCCCCTTGATGGTACTACGTTGACGGGGAGGTGTATCGGTCGCTATTCACTAGCACCTTCCTTTTTGATTAGCTAAAAAAAAAAAAAAAATAGATATGTTATTTATGGCTACAAATAGGTTAAACATGTTGGACTTTGCTTAAAAAAATAGAGGATCTTTGGATTGGATTCTAAATTAGAAAAAATAATTTGGATTGGATTTGTACTCAAAAGTTCAAGTACAGATTTATTTCGATTTGGATATCGACTCAAATTCATGAGTCTAAAAATATTTTCGATTCGGACTCAGCAATAATCCAAACCGAAATCCAAACTTTCACCATTAAGGCCCAAGGCATGTTTGCAAAAAAGAAGACAAAGAAAAACTCGAAATACCATATCACCCATGGGAAAATTTTACAATGGCCACCGCTTAGTGGTGGCCAATGAAACTTTTAGTACACACCGTTAGATTTAAGTGAACTAATCTTATTCGTTCATTCTATCTCATCAATTATAAGTTTGGTTGAAACCAAAAACATTTTGGGTCCAACCAAAGTGATTATTATCCTTTTTCTGACTTTGGTTGCAACCAAATTGAGTTTGGTTCCAACCAAACCAATAATGTATCCA
Organism: Mesembryanthemum crystallinum; assembly: GCA_030267885.1. Classification (NCBI taxonomy): domain Eukaryota; kingdom Viridiplantae; phylum Streptophyta; class Magnoliopsida; order Caryophyllales; family Aizoaceae; genus Mesembryanthemum; species Mesembryanthemum crystallinum. The sequence continues at coordinate 3,305 of BSSO01004816.1, read as the reverse complement.
CGGCCACCATTTAGCGGTGGCCATGGAAGAATTACCCATCATCCATGCTTCATCTGTATAGAGTTAATAGAGCTTACAGAATGTGACCCATACCTTGAACTTGAAGTTTGTAGACATTTTTTCACTGCTTCTTCAACCTGTTTAAGCTCCATTATCAAATATCAAGAAAGAAGGTGAAGCTAAGTGGTATATGGTCGTGTGATTGACAAGAAAAACATGTTCCAAACAATTGAGTTGTTTGATTAACAAAAAAGTCTTACAAAATGAGGAAAAATTTTACCTTGCTCCCAGCTAAGTAGAACTTCATGCTTCATATTACCAACCAAACAATTTTGGGTACTTCCCAATAAATTTTTATGAAAAATTATACTCACTCCGTTCTCAAATGAAGGTTACATGTTCATCTCCCCATTTTGGAGGGAGATAAAGTTACCCAAATATCCTTAGAAAAGATAATTGTGACACATTATATATGAAGGGTATGCAAGTGGATATTTTTGTCAAATTTAGGGATTTTATTGTCCGAAAATATGAAGTGTAGCCTTGAGTAAAAAACGGATCAAAAAATCAAGCGTAACTTTCATTAAGGAACGAAGAGAGTAATTTCTTAAAATAAACTAAACCACCAACTAGAGAATTCAGATTTGAGTGCTATAAGAAGTTTGAAAGCTATATATGGAGTATATACCATTATTTGGAAACAATCTCGGAATTGTTGGAACTCCTGATGGACCTGAACTAATTGTGAGTTCATGGTTTGGACCTAAAGGGCAAAACTTGGATGAATTAGAACTAAGAAAAAAAAAAAAAATAGATACAAAAATAATGGAGTTCAGCAACTACAAGAACATATACGAACCGGTACCACTATTAGGATTGCTCTCTGCCCTCCTTGTTCAACCCACAAATTTACATATTGAAAACCCAATACTACCAAATCATGGTTAATCGATATCTTAGTGAGTTCGGGTCCTCTCTAGTTATAGAGGTTTAAAGGTTTAGTTTTCTACTTATATTATGAGAGAGTATAAGATTCAATTAGATAAGTTTAATTCGGTCAAATTTTCCTTAGAAAAATAAGTTGACCCCGCCGATAATTGGAGAGATCCTGGTTCAATTTAAGCTACTTGCCTAAGAATTAAAAATCATTCATATCTAACTTGTTATCAAATCAACAATCAAGGCCTAATAGAAAAGGAGAGAACTAGATTTATTCCCACATTACCATAACCAATAAAGCCATGTGACTATTTCTCGGTTCTTCAACCTGAAAAAAATTAAAGATAGAAGGTTATTTACAAATCCTAATCCAAGCCAAGAGAATCGCAGCTCGCGAGCCCCACACAAGTCGTCAAATCCTCAGATCAAGGAATTCAACAACCAGTAATATCACAAAAACTTGTATGCCGCCTCATAGGAGAATAATTACAGTATTATTAGGCCTCATGTATGAAGTCGCTTCATGGAAGAATAATTACAGTAACATTACCATGGGAAGATTATCTCTAAACTCCTGAGCATACTGCAAGCGTACTGCTTCAGCCTAAAAGACAAAAAGGAGAGTACAAAATTATGGACACTTTTCTTCCAACACAAAAGTCTGATTAAAGCTTTCAAACCATGAAAATGAGAAATCAACAACTACAAGGATATAGGAACCAGTACCAATTCTGGATTAAAAGGTTGCATTAAACTGTTCGTTGCTTCTCCAACCTGTATCTATTGACGGTGATAAGCTCAATCAACTGAAGCCAAATTATACCCCTTTTTTTTTTTTTTCTTCTTCTTCTTCTTCTTAACATACACCAAGATCAAAAACTATACTAACCTCTTGTCCCATTTGCAGAGGTGGATGAACTCTGCTTCGAAACAAACAGCAGCCAAAAACCCATCATAACAATAAAAACAACAACAACAATTGCAACATTCAATGATAATACAAGATCATAACTAATTAATCCATACAAGAATAAGAAGTACGAAAAATTGGAAGAAAATAACTTACTCTCCAGTAAGGAATTGCTCATTTGCTTGAGCAGAAAAGAAAAAACTCTCAATAGGCATATCATTTGCTTGAGCAGGAAAGAAAAAATTCTCAATAGGCATATTTTGTTTTCTGGAAACAACCCAATAACTCTCTCAAATATTACTCTTAGCTTTGAATGATGGAGGATGAGGAGAGCTGGCCACTATATATAGGGAAATACATTACGTCTTTTTTTTCGAGATGAAAAACGTTATGTTTCTTCCTCCACGCAGAGCTTTACATGTTTTCATTCCAGTATGTCTACATCACTAGGATTGGAAGTTAACGAAACATTTCCATCCAAAACCGTGTACACCCCGAGTCGTTCAGGATCACCCTTCACTTTGAAAGGCTATATTGCTAGTAATTCGATTTGGTTTAATTGTGTGGTCATTTTTCTCTTACATAAAGTAGAGAATGAGCTACAATGGGGAGCTATTTTAGTGACAGCCAGATTGAAATTCAGGGAAATTGACATAAATTGCTTTGGCTGAACAGGGTTGTAAATCATGTAATACTCCTACGTTACTACTAGTGTTGTTCAATTCCATGATCATAAAATTTTGGTTACTGACTAATGTAGAGTATGTAATTAAAATACTATGCTTTCTATTAGCTGAGCGATCGAAGAGTAGTAACTAGATTAAAGAATCATTGAACGTCACAGCATGACATTGGCGTATATAGCGTAGGCGTCCTTGTTGACGGGCCACCACTGTCCACTCAAACCGTGTCACGACGTGTGAGTCACTACAACAGATCATCACTTAGGCCACGAAATTCTCCATGGAAAGTTAAAATTTGTGGCTTATTTTTACAGTTCCTATGGAAATTGTTACGAAAAGTTATTTTGTGTTAAATCAAATTTGTGGCAGACTGTCCACGGAAAATAATAATTTTGTGGCCATTGCAGGAAAATGGTTACAAGTCCAACATTTTCTGGCTAAGTTGCCACAAATAATACTTTCGTGTCTAATAAATGTTCACAGAGAAGATACTTTCATGGCTAAATCACCACAACAAAAATACTTTCGTGGCTAAATTAATTTGCCACAAAAAGATACTTTCATGGCCTTTGTTGAAAATTTGTCACATTTTTTTTGTTTGGCAATGCACTTTAAAGAAAAACATCCATATTTAATTACAAAAGTAAATTTAGTTTAGTTGGTTATGTGCTTGTATGAATTATATAAGGTCACAAGTTTGAAACTCTCTATTGAAGCTTCTAATTTTTTTGGAAAAATTTCAAAAAGGGTACACGAGGTTTGGGGTAATAATA
>BSSO01004815.1:0-13968 GCA_030267885.1 Mesembryanthemum crystallinum | reverse complement strand
ACCCCGAGCCCTACCCTCAGCCCCAACGACCATCCTAAGCGAGCCCAACTGCCACCAAGCAACGATTACATTATATCTGTGAAATATGGCCTGTTTTGGAGGGAGAAAGAAGAAAGGAGAGAAGAAAGAGGAAGGTAGAAAATGAGGGGAGAAATGAGGAGGGCATTTTTAGGAAAAACAATTTTGTCGAGTAGTTTCTTATTACGTAAAGTAATCCCCGAATTTGGGATGTTATTACTTCCCTACTATAAATTTGCATGAAATGATGGAATAGACTAGCTAGTGAAAATTAACGAAACAAAATGGGTATACCAATTCTCTGGCTACAGCAACCCTATCAATATTTGAAAATGGAGGTCTCCAAAGTAACAGGAATAGAGATAAAACTTGTCAAATCAATTTAATGTGACGAACTTTATACATGTAAGAAACTCCCTAGTCCCTCTGCCATAGATAATTATTCTTTTGCTTAAATATCCTGCTTTTGCGTGCAATTCTTCCAACACTAATACTCTAATAGGGTTTTCACACTATTCATTAGTCATAGAAAAACTATGAGTTATAATTGTAAGTTACAATATATTTTTCTATGAGTTATTACTTTTTTTAATAAAAAAAATTGTTTTTTGGTTGAAGAAAAGAAGCTAAAACCACGTAAAATTGTTTCAAAAAAAGTTATATGCCAAATATGCCCTCTGTCTATATATTTAGGTTCAATTTGATAGGAATGAATTTCAACCAAAAAAAAAATAAATTATCTTACTATAAAATATTTTCTCCCAAACCAAACTAAACCTATTATTTCAAATTGAAACCTAAAAAATTACTCGAACTATATATCCACCATCCAAATAGTCAAATGCAAATGAAAATTTTCTTATCCCCAAGTTATAATAAGTCAATAGTTTCTATCATCGCAAAGACTTGTGTAGATCTGATGAGTAATATACACTAGTCATGCACCATGTCATTAAGGAAAATCAACATTTTTGAACGAAAGTCATCACATACGATGTTTTAGAAAGAGAGCCACCCCGCTGTTGTAAACATAAAGGAGAAAGTAGTTGTTCCGCCATTATTATTGTTGAACTAAATGAGTACATTGATATATGACATAAGAATATTAAGAGAGAAAGGAATTTCTCTTACATATAGTCGAAATCTGAAGAAAGAAACAAAAACACTGACATTAAAAATCATACACACAACCATCGAAAAGAATCAAGATGGACAAGAACTTCAAGAATATATTTACACATTCAATATATAAAAGGAATCATAATTAAGTATATTATGCTTTTAATTAAGAGTTCATACAAAATAGAGCATTATTATATATACATGATTTATTTACCTATAAGATTTAAGGGTGGCACCACAAAAAGTACAAATAATGGCTTTCCAACATTTGGTATAAAAAGGGATGTAACAAAATCTGGTGGCAGTCTTCATATCCGCCACTCTTGCCCCACTCCCACACCGTGAGCATAGTCCCGCCACCGGCTTGTGGCTCTTCACTTGCCTCTTTTGGTCCACTAGAAAACATAAACACACCATTTCATCTCTTCTTCTTCTTCTTCTTCTTCTTCGACGATCTTCGATCTTCGCTTCGATCTTCTTCTTCTTCTTCTTGATCTCTAGCTCTCTCTTTTACTCTGATCTCTTCTTCGTTGTTCGTTCTTTTCTCTCCTCGATCTCTTTGGTACGTCCTAGTTGCTAGTTATACTTGTACAAGTATTCCTCTTTAATGTCATTGGTGGTTGGATATAAGATAGTAAAGTTTCTAGGTTCGTACGAAAATTTTAAGTTTAAAGCCTGTCTGTCTATCTAGATCTTTGTATTTTCTTTGGGTGTTAAGTTTAAAACATGTCTACATCATAATAGTTTTAGGGTTAATAACTTTTAGTTTTTTGGTCGGTGTTAGGCCATTTTCTTGGTGGGCATAGTTAACAGGTACCTCTAAGGTAATGATTCGTGTATTCCACGAAAAAAATTTGTGCAAGTGCACCCTAGATAGGCGAATTCTTGATCCGATATGGTGTAGACTTAGTTTATGGATTAGTTTGAGAATCAACTTTTTATGGGTGACTTTGATTCACTTCACAGTTAGACGATTGTTTAAGAGATCAGAATATATGCGAAATTACCCTAATTTAAGCACAAAACAAGCATAACTATATGAGTGAACCCCAGATATATAGCTCGACTTTTGACATACATATATGGTAAATCCGAAGAGTAGGTCTTGTAACTCTTGTTTAATTTGTACATGATTCATAATAATGACCAACCTATGAAGGAATGAATCTTACGATGTTTTAAATGGGTGATTCTCATACCTTTTTCACCTCATGACACTTACTTAATCCTTCTTGTATATACCAATTTGTACAAGTGTTTTTCGAATACCCATATGAATAGCCAAATAGGGTTATTTTTAAGCCCAGTTTGACAAATAACTAGTGATGTTGGTTGTTGGCGGATAGCTAGTAAGTGTTGCCTGGCTAAACTAGCTACGTACTTTAATTTTGACTAGCTGATAACAATAGTTATTTGTAAAAAGTCTTTGTAAAATCAGCTAGACTTATTAGCTGGTAAAAACTTGTAAATATTTTGAAATAAAACTCACGTACCATATATAATAAGCCACCATTTAAATAAAGCTACTAATAGTGAGTTTTCAAAAATTAGCTCGTAGGATGGCAAAAACCGATCCACAAATTAAACCACCTACCAAACACCGATTGATTTTTCTTTATATGGGTGAAAATGAGAGGTATTGAATAGTACCCCCAAGAAAGCAAAAATAAAACTCGTTGCTAGGAAGAAAACGGGGAAAAACAAAGCAACCCCACTAAAATAAATAGCAGGATTACACTAAGCACACAAATGAGGACTATATATATACCAATCACCAGAATCTCCTAATCGAGCTCATATTGATATATAGCCGCCCACCCAATTCACATGCTAAAGTCAGATTACCAAAACAAAATCAACACAAAAGCATGGGTACCAATTTCCTTCTGTAATTTCACATAAGAAGTTGCAAAAAAAATTTACATCAATAATAATCTCAAAGTTTGGTAGTCTAGCTTGCCAAAATAATCATAATCTTATATTATACTGTTAAGTGGGTTGTCCCACATTGATAAAATAAGAGTGACTTGAGGTGTTTATAACTAGTAGAGCTACTCCACCTATTGCCAATTGGTTTTGGGTTGTAACCTCCTCTATGTTATGGACACTCTCTAACTGGCCATAATGTTGGAAAATTTAACATACACATAAATAATTCAAGAAGATGGAATACGAGATTAGTATTCACACACCCTTAGTAGCAAATAAGGTAGCTGCGTATTACGATACTTCATCAAATTTGATAAATATATATCTAGTGGATTTTTTTTTGTTAGCCGACCGAAATTCAAATAATTTTTTTTATATCTCATCTTTTATTAAGATTACAGTAGAATGGAGCGAGTCGTATTAAGTAAATAAGTTATAGTAAATGAACGAATGCGAACTTGTGTTCATCTCTTTGCTCATCAGTTCATCCTCAACACGACAACACCTCTTTGTCTTGTAACCTGTAAGTACATCTCCCTTTCTGCACAATGCAAAGAAGAACAGGTTACTAGAAACTGGAGAACAAATTAAAGGTAGGGCATGAAATATTAAATGATCATGCTTTCTTTTTATGGAGGTTTTGGTTTTTCGGGCACTATATATGTCTATGTCCTTCCCCTTTGAAAATCCTCCCTTTAAATGCTAAACATTTTTTGAATTTTATTTACAATTTCAAGATGTAGGGCTCCAAATATTAAACTTATTGTGTCGTGATTGAGCTACTCTACTGATCACTTGTTCATTGTAGGGGGATCGTGCATGTAGCTGCAAAAACTTAAAGAGTATTGTAAAGCCAAGGATATCCAAATATATATATATAAAAAAAAAACAATATCCTTCCTCATAAAAATTTATATGAGGCGGTAATTAATACTTTTTTAAAACACTCGATCATATTACTAAAAAAAAAAAAGTGATGTGAAAAAAAAAGAAAGTATATTGTAAAACGGTGATACAGAGTACTTTTTATCGTCGCATCATTCAACGGCTATATAAGAGAATGAGTAATTATTTTTGTCTTCTTTATCTTTCTAAAATTATGCTAAAAAGGTAATATCAACCTTAAGTCAGAATTTCAACGCGCGGCAATTGGGGTGTACAATATGCAACTTGGGAATTTTTTTTTTAATTTTTTAATTTTAAGATCATCACATTTAGATATTTTTAAATGTTGACTTTTTTTTTTTTTGAAAAGTATATGTGTGAAGGAACCAAAAGCTTAAACATGAAAGATGCACATATAGCGAGACTCCCAAGATTCGAACACAAGATCTCATAGTCATTGTATCTCTGGTTTAATAATCTACAGGTTAAACACCTAATCAATAGTTATATTCATGATAATACGTACTTCCTCTGTCCCGTAATTAGCTTTCAAAAATACCATATTTTTTGTCCCAAAATTAGCTTTCAAAACCCATAAAATCCCATAACTTTTCTATTATACCCCACCATTAACTCACAAATACAATAAACAAATACACTCTCTCTCCAATCACTCTCACTCTTTCTATTATTTTATTATCTCACAATAATATCTCTCTATTAATTTAATCTCTCACATAAATTCCACTTTTATTTTTTATTCCTTCTATTAAATACAAGGGTAAATTTGTCTAAAAAACATTCACCTAAAATCTTGTCCCCTCCTAATTTTTGAAAGTTAATTATGGGACGGAGGGAGTACAATATAAAAGGAGAAATCTTTTAATTTTTAATACGTACAAAGTAACACCCCATAAGTTATTAGGTGTGGACTGTGGTGTGGTTTGCAGTTGGTAGGTTTCAGTTTTGCATTTGTGTTATGGTACGGACGATTTAATGGAGCATTGTAGGCTTTTGTAGCCGTGCAATGAATGTCACAGTTTTTGCAATGAATATATTAACAGTTGTATCTTCTTTTGACGAGATGAGTACATTAGTACAATAAATGTCGATCACTTCAACCTAGGCTATGGCCTGGCTGGGGTGGGTTGGTCTCAATGTTTACTCTCAATGTCAAGAGCCACAAACTCTTCTTTTCTTCTCCCATTTGTAATGGAGAAAATGTGAAGAGAGAATCCACGTATGAGTGTCCTATATCGGAAAAATTAGAATGAGGAGATTCATATATAACCCTAGTACATTACTTCATTTATTGTTAATAATTGGCTTTAGGATGGAATCTCACTTGAGTTTGTGTGCGGTCTATCTCTCCTCAACTACAGGAAGTTTTGTCTTTGCTTAACATTAGCAACGATTTCTTAAACGACCACCTATTATTTAAAAGTGCAGCCTGATGGCTAGGTGATATTAGCTACAACATTTTAAGAAGTGTTGGCAAAAAAAACATCTGTTCAAGAGAATGTCCCCTCGTTACCATCCATCCAAGACAAGTTCAATTGTATGTGCACTTCGAACAATTAAAAGGTCAATTAGGATTTAATTTGATATTATATCCTCTAATTTTGCGCTTTTGTCCAAATATAATAGATGGACTCTACAAAAATAAAGAGATTTTCCATTAATTAGAACTATTGCCATGTAAATTTGGGATTTTCACTAGAGTCGTACATGGGCCAATCTCGCTTTTTCTTGAACAGGACCTCCACTGGTGTCAAGTCAGCCAGTAGGCCCTGCACTAGCCCCCACTATTTGGAGCCAGACCACTAGTCTGGGTCTCCCGCTCATCGCAAGTTGGTCATGGATCGATGCTCAAGCTGGTGTGCTGGCGTGACGGACTAAGCCCAATTTTTTTTTTTTAAATCAAGAAAATACTAATACAATTTATTTATTTTATTTTGTTTTTATATATATATATATATGGGTTAAGCTCCTAAAATGGCCTACGAGTCTGCTAACCTGGGCCTTGGCTTAGGAGACACCAACCCATGGACCGTCACAGCCCGGTCCAAGCAGGCATGGACCAAGCCTGGCCCCATGGTAAATTTGTCACTATTCATGGTTCCTAGAAAATGCACAATGCCATATTCCCATCCTCATTTGCCAAGTGACATGATATCCTTCCTTCTAGGTTCCAACCCCTTTGTAGTAGCACTATCCAACTTCTCTCATTTCTCCCCTTTTCTTTCCTCTTTTGAAATTCCCAATCAAACACAAATAAAACTTGCAAACAGCAAACACCAACCAATTTCCTTTCTTTCTTTCTATTATGGGGAGATCAATGGTCCAGGTACCTCCACAGTCCCAAATGCTCCAAACCCTCCACTCATCCCACCATGTGAGGCACTCAGCTCCCCAATTTCTCACCATTTAGGCTCCCATTGCTCTCTCTTTCTCTCTCCTCCCCACCCTTTTCTCTTTCTCTCTCTAGCTTTCGATTTCCAGCTTGGGAAAAGCTTCGAATGAACCTGGACAAAAATGGAGGATGGGGAGTTCTCCAAAGAATTGGATTTGGCTGTAAGAATTGTCCATTTGGTTTGCGCTCTTTGCCAGAGAGTCCAGCGGAGTTTGCTTTCCGCTAATGGGGAACAGGTTAAGTCTAAGGATGATGATTCTTTAGTCACTGTTGCAGGTAATTTCATTTGGGTTTTCTTCATTTTGGGCTATAATGTTTGATTTCTTTGATGGGTTTGCTTCGAAATACCGCAATGCTTTCTGGGTTTGTTTCGTTTTGTGTTTTTTCCTCTGTTAGATGGCTTATTGATTGCCTAAACAATGTGGGTTGGTTATGGATTCCATATTGATGTTTTGTTAGTAAAGGGTTGTGTTGGATTTCTGCAATTTTCTTAGTTAATCTTGTACTTTAGAGTCATCAATTGTGTTGATATTTGACAAATTCTACTATCTGTTAGTAACGAGATTACCAGAAAATCATGCCTCCTTTGTTTTGCTTGAGACGGAGGGAGTAGCATTGAAGGTTGGGGATTATAGTTTATCCCTGTGTTCTGAGCAATGCAACTTAGTTTGTGATTTTCCATCCTTTTAATTCATGGTCATAAACATAATCAAGGGGACATCTTAATGTAGTTTGAAATATGTTCATGCAGTCTCTCACTCTCTCTATTGTTATTTTATAGTAATGTGAGAACATTGTGCCATCAGTATTTGTACATGATAACTAAAAAGTAACTAATGAAGAATAGAATTGGCCTGAGATTTGCTATATCAATATAAGCAAATTGAGTATGTAGCTAAATTAGTGAGGGCTACTGTTGATGAGAAAGGGCCGAATCATGTTTTACGGGAAAGCATAACATACTGTTTTCTGTTGTGTTCATTTTGTCTGGAATTTGGAGTGCTGGAACTCGAATTTAGAGTTGTTGGAACTTTTTGCTTGTTGCTAGAGTTTGCTAGAAGTTACTTAAATTTGTCAGAGTTTGTTGGAACTTGCTGAATATTGTTGGAAGTTTTATAGTTTTTGTGGTTACTAGAGTTTGCTCCATTACAATGAAAACAAGATGTAAAGAACTCTTCCTTTTCACATAGTCTTGAGTCAAATTCCTTCAACAAAACTTTCTGTTGTTTTATTATTGATGGATGTTGGTAGTTCATTGTTTCCTCTTATGCTTATAAATTCATTCCAATTTGACTTCATATTTGTGTTATGCTTTGTGCATCTGGATTTGATGACAGATCGGCATTACTGCATGAACAGATTATAGTGTTCAAGCTGTTGTTAGCTGGATACTGTCGGAATCTTTTGGAAGTCAAAAAGTATCCATCATTGCTGAAGAAGATGCACATAGTCTCTCAAAGTCTGATTTATTGGAGGACGTAGTAAAAACAGTGAATGAATGCTTCTCAGAAGCACCAAGATATGGCCTTAAACTTCCACACAATCCTCTTGGTTCAAGACAAGTTCTTGATGCCATCAGTCAATGCAACTCCTCTGGTGGACCGACAGGAAGGCATTGGGTACTGGATCCTGTTGATGGCACCCTGGGCTTTGTTCGTGGCAATCAGTATGCTGTTGCCCTAGCATTAATTGACAAGGGAAGAGTAGTTGTTGGAGTTCTTGGGTGCCCTAATTACCCTGTAAGGAAAGGGTTGATAAACCATCATCATCAACTTACTTCAGAGATATTCCCAAACCCTCCTGATCTGTGGGAGAAAGGTTGTGTGATGTGCGCAATGCAAGGCACTGGTAAGGCATGGATGCAGCCACTAATTGACGGAGAAATGAAGCTTGACTGGATCAAATCTGCAAGACCAATTCGAGTTTCTTCCATTGAGGACCCTGCTCTAGCAACATTCTGTGAGCCTGTTGAGAAAGCAAATTCCAGCCATTCTTTTACAAAAGGGGTTGCTCATACTGCTGGACTTAGGTGCGTGTGCTGCTTCGTTGTCCTTCATGAGAACATTTTCTTGTCTTATTCTGTTTTCATTCTTTGAGGCTAAGTTGATCTCCATGAATTAGGATAGGAACTCAAGAAAAAAAATTACAACATATTTTATGCATGCCATGTTTCACCTGAGTTGCCTAACTGTTTCCTTGTACATTATCTTGCCTGCTTATGCGTTATTTAGATGGATTGGTTTCTGGTCTCATGATGAATGCTGTTGTAGTAACAAGAAAGAGTGGTTTCTGTATATATGCTTGAAGAAATAATTTGGTATGACATCTTGGTCAAAAATGTTCACTGTCATCCTTCGTTCATCCCTTGAGGCCTGAGGTTCTGGTTACCATGTTTCTTGGACAAGGCCAGAAAGTGTCCTCTTCCAAGAAGTATCACCAATTGTCCGAAGAATGAGATTTCTTTCTTCAGATACTTTTTGTACTAAAGTGTGCGTAGGCTAGTATCCAGACATCCTTAGGTTGGACATGGGTGTTTAAGTGTTAAATGAACACAGGTTGCATATGCTTCATTTGAACTTTGAAGCAACTTGACAACTACAAAGGATCATATCTTACGAAAGCTTCTAAGCTGTCTTGTTGATGTGATAATAATTTAGACTATTAATAGAGTCTTAACTTGGTGACCTTTTTGAAAATATTGGTTCAGTTTCATTATTGTCACTCTTCATTCCGTGAGCTATGTATGTGGTTTTTTGTGTTGTCAGAAAGCAGCCATTGCGTGTTTATAGCATGGTGAAGTATGCAGCCATAGCTCGAGGAGATGCTGAGATATATATGAGGTTTGCTAGAGCTGGCTACAAAGAGAAGATATGGGATCATGCTGCAGGTGTACTCATTATACAAGAGGCAGGTGGTGTGGTAACCGATGCAGGAGGACGTCCATTAGACTTTTCAAGAGGCATATATTTGGAAGGTCTTGACCGTGGGATAATTGCTTGTTCTGGAGCAGTATTACACGAGAAACTCATAGATGCTGTTTATGCTAGTTGGGAATCCTCTCTTCTTTGAAGCCCTTTGTTGGCATACACTTTCTCTGGAATTTTGGTTCCTTTGGAAAGGTAATATATCATAGTTAATGTCAACTCAATATTTGGTGCTTTGCTGAATGGAGTGTTTCTTTGGCCTCAAGAAATCATTTAACTGCCCATTTCAAAGATTAGTTATCAGTTATCAAACATCAATATCACATGATGTTCTTCCTTTTTGTTGTGGGAATTAGCAATATGCACACAATTTCTATTAGTGCTACGTGTGACAAAGCTTATACCAACTTCTACATTTTCACTTCACATCCCTCCTCCACCATCCCTATTCCTTCAACTCCTCCCCCACCTTAAGTGTAAAATAAGAGGGTGGAGGTGGTGGTGGATGCTAAAATATGGTGGATGAACGAAGATGAGGGAGGAAGGAGGGTATATAATTACCCCAATTGGGAGGTAAAAGTTCCCTACTACCCCCTAGGGAACTTATCCCTCTTATATCCCTTCTCTTCTTTCCTCCATCACAGTTAGCGCCACGCACCATCTCCACCCCTTTATTTCACCCTCTAATCCTTTCCATCATCCCTCTAATTTTTCCACGCAATCCAAGCACCCCCTAAGAAGTCGAACTGAGGCTAGAAGTAGAAGCTATCATTTTGACCTTGGCAAGGCCGAGGCCTATAGGCCAAAGAGGCACTTAATCTACTTTTATGATGATTATAAGATCCTGTAATTTCATTTCTTAACTGATACCGCCCAGTCCTTGGCAAGGCTGAGACCTGAGCACCAAATGTCTCAGGTTGGGTTTTCTCTTTTGTTCTATTATACTTCTTTAGGTTTGAGAATTCTTTCTTTAATTTTATAAACTCTTGAGATTGAGATTTCATTCTTTTCGGAAGCTTTTATCGTGTAGAAGACTTAGTCCATCTCATTGTATCCTGCTTTCTACCTATAGGGCATATTTGGAGAGCTCAAGGCAATCTTGATGACAATGACATGTTACTGCTGAACTGTCTTCTGCTACTGCATGTCCAAGGGGTTTCAGAGAGGATGTCCATGAAGAGTTAACAATAAGTTTCTAATGTAGCAAATATGGCTCTTTGCTTTCCAATTTTGCACCCTCTGTACGAGCACGTATTTTTGTACTACTGCTCGGTATTCTTTTCCAGGCATCATACCACACTTAAATAAGTTTCAGATGGCTAACAGCATAGTTGCTACATGATTCATGTGATCATCCTACTTGTCATAACTTGTTGGTTTATGCCAAAACAATTTTTTTTCTTTCCCTATGGTCACCATGGATCGAGATTCAAGCAATAGAATCCGAATGATTTTCATGACAGACACAATGGTGTTTATTGAATTTACGGAAATTTCCCATGGTACCCCTGAACTTTGGCTTAATGCCAGTGGTGCCCACCCTTTTCTAATAATGCCAGTGGTACCCCTGAACTTTGACTTTAACGTTTTCCGTACCTTAATGGTTGACGGAGCTCCTTTCCGTTAGATATTTTTTACTATTTGACTTAGTTAATATATGGGGCACACTAAAATAACTGATATACCCTTACTTGCCTTAATTACAACACGGCTAAGTATTTGACAGACATTTCTCTTATAAATTGACCCACTCACCATTGTCAGATCTCCAAAAAATTTCTTCAGATTTATAAGAGGAATGTTTGTCAAATGCCTAACAGTTGTGTAATTAAAGCAAGTAAGGGTATATCAGTCATTTTATAGTGCCCAATACATTAACTAAGTTAAATAGTTAAAAAAAATCTAACAAAAAAGGAGTTCCGTCAACTGTTCAGGGGTACAAAAATTGTTAAAGTCAAAGTTTAGGGGTACCACTGGCATTGTTGGAAAAGCGTGGACACCACTGACATTAGGCCAAAGTTCAGGGGTACCACAGAAAATTTCCGTTAAATTTAAGTTACTGCTCCTTCCCTTGGTTGTACCTGTCTGAGTATTGCATTTGCGTTTGATCAACGATCATAGAATGATTTGGATAACAGAGTTAGAAGAATTTTAGATCTTGAGGCAGGAATTTTTGTTTTGTTTTTTCGTTCCCACATTACCTAACTTTTGGAGCAATGGCGTCTCCCAGTTTCTTTTGTTTCCGATTTTCATATCCGTTTCTGTCTAGCATAGTCTCAGTATCACTCATAGAACAGTTGAATGTAACAAGGGTTAACATAATGAGGCACGTTGGGTGGACTGTAGTAAAACAAACCATAAAGAGAGAGAAATTGCAAATTTTCAGGCATTAGGCACTAGCATCTCAAATGAGATTTCTCTCCCACACACTAATGTGGTCTACTCCTTTCAGATCTATCGCCTTGTCGACAATTCTTAGAGCCACGCCAAAACACTGCTCAACAATCTGCTTCACTATTATTCTACTGGTTGCTCGAGCGATGAGGTAAGTTCAAGTTTTTGCTTAAACAGTTCATACGCGTCATCATAGGGTAGAGGACGAATTACAACAGTCTTCTGACAACCCAATTTTCGACACACTTCAGGAGACCATGAAGTAATGATCATTATTCCTTGAGTTGAATTGAGAGGAATACCTACACTTTCCATTGCAAAACCTTTTATCAACCTGTCTAAAATCAACACAAACTTTCTTTCTCCCTAATGCTTTGTTCAGCAAAGCTGCCCTTTTTATCCTGTCTTTTTCTTGCAGATTGAAACCTAGTAGCTCATGCGCAATGCGTTCTTGTAAAACATACTCAATGGCGTCTTCAGGAACTTGGACATAAACACACAAGTTCCGACTTCTCAACAGTGTTCCGACTTCTCAACAGTTGATTATGTATGTGCATCATAATTGCAGTTTTCCCTACTCCTTTGATTCCTTCAACCTCACCTTTTGTGACTCCATCCCCTAACCATATCAAAATCTTCCCAATGTTCTCATTCGCAGCCCCACCCACCAATGGTCTTACCACCAATTCTGTCGCTTCTCTAGCTGAAGATAGCACTTCCTCAAACACTCCCAAACCATAGAGATCATCCACCTCGTAAAGCTTTCTCTCGACTTGATTTCCCAACCATGTTCGATAGAGAAACTTGAGTGAAATGATCAGTTTCTCTGACGACTTGTTCTAGTATTGCCTAAACCTCAGTATCTATGGCTTTGACACTACTTAACCAATTGTCGACTTCTTTCTTCCTTGACCTGCCCGCCTGAAACTCTTGGTCTTCAACACGTGTTCTCAGATCATTCATTCGATTCTCCAATCTGTCTCGTTTGTCCCGAAGAGACTGCACTTGGAGCTGAGATCATTGTAGTAATTTAACCACTTCGGGAGATTGCCAATAAAATCCAACACATTCCTCAAAGGCTCAACACTTACCCATATACTTTGCAAGTCCCAGCGCCCCCTTCCCAGCAATTTGGCTAGTGTGACAAACAGTAACACTGTTGCTATTGTATTAACTGCAGTTGAAAGTACATAGCCAAAATGAACATTTTTTTTTTCTTGCATCAAGCCATTAACTACATTTTCAAGTATAAATGCAAAAGTATTGAAAACTAAACCATCCATACCAAGCACTGCGTATATTCGGAAAAAAGTTTAACCCAAGTGAGTGGTTCTGCCCTTATCCCTCTGTTCAGATTATGGATGTAAGTAAGAGCAATGACATTAACTATGAAGAATAACAAGTTTGGGTCACTGACTTTGCTCTGTTAAGACTTTGTTCATTTCACTTGAATTAATTTGAGACTGAACTAAATGAAGAGTAATAGGTAAGAAACCATAAGTTGCATGACTGAACTGAATGCGAAATAGTGACAATGAAATGAACGAAGGCTAACTCTGAATTGTCACGATGGTATACAATTTTTCGAATTTCCAAGACTAGAGTTTAACAATAACTTGAGATTTAGCTCTCTCTGTAATCTTAGAATTCTGGTTAAATATCCAAAATAAAGCAAGATCAAGAATTTTGAAGCTAAATTCCCCCAAACAGAAAACTTGCACAGACATAGGAATTCGATCGAGAAAATGGGTAAAAGTACTTACGGTATTCAATCATTGGCAACAATCTGTTAGCTCTCAACTCTCAAGGATTGATGCACTGGAGGAGAGAGACAGAAGATTATCAGAAACAGAAAAACCCAGTTTTTGGTATGAGTATTAATGATGATAATGGAAAAGATACGTAGTGGAGATATGGATGTAGCATTACTCAAAAATTGACAAATTCAAATTTTCAGTCTATGCTCACTGCTCCTGCTACTTGCTTTGTAGTTTTCTGGGTAAGTAGTGTAAGATACATAGCCTGAAGACAGCACATATAAGCTCAAGTGAACAAAAACCACTTAGCAATGAGTTTAGTAACTTACTACTCCCTCCGTCTCAATAAGTTCCTTATATTGATATTTTGTGGTCAAAGATAAAAAACTTTTACCATTAATTAGTGAAAATATATAAAGATTTTCATAGTAAAAATACTTAAATTAGATTCATATTAACTACTCCATCCGTCCCGGAATTGGCTTTCAAAAACTAAGAGAGAACAAGATTTTAGGTGAATGTTTTT
>BSSO01004814.1:0-13971 GCA_030267885.1 Mesembryanthemum crystallinum | reverse complement strand
CAATAAAAAATTATACTTTCTCTCTCCAATCACTCTCTCTCTTCACATTATTTTAATGTTTCTCACACCCACTACCCATTAATTTAATGTTTATCAACCAAGGGCAAAATAATCCAAATACACCCTCCTTAATTCTTGTGTGAATAGTGCAATGTTAATGAAAGTGAGGGACGGAGGGAGTATATTGTTTTGGATTCTTATTTTTGCTTTGTTGCTTTTTTTCTTCTTCTTTTGATAGAAGGGATGGTGATAGAGAGTAATGCTACATTGATAACACGTGGGGCCCATAATTTTTTTGATGTTTATCAGGATATTTATTTTCCAAACGGGATAAATTTTTGTAGGATTCATATATCATGGAAATTGTCCATAACAGTTTTGTATATAACATTGCTCTAGCGATAAACACCTAGCTTATGTTTGGCAAACGTAGTTATAGCTACAAGCTGTAATTGTTGCCTCAAATCTTGTTTGGCATTTGAGAGAACAAAGAGTAAATTGCAAGCTTTAAAATGTAACTTTTACTCAAAAACTAGTTGTCAAATGAAAGTTGATGTAGATAGCTTCCTAAAATTAGTTGTAGTTGTAGCTGTTACTTCAAAACTTGTCTGGTAGCTATGATAAAAAGAATAAGTGCTGCAAACTTTAAGCTCTAACTTTTACTCAAAATTAGTAATTGGTGTCAAACATAGCCCTAATATGGAAGAGATCTTCTCCATTACCCATTTTTTTCCCTATTTACACATTACACATGTACCATATTTATTTATAATAACTATAAATAAATCGAATTTTCCATGTAGCGATGTAAATTTGATGAAAAAGGGTAACGAAGATGATTGCATTAACAGTCCATCTCCTACCTGATGGACTTTAATATCATGCAAATATTGAGTAGGCATAAAGTAGTACCCAGATAAATGGTGGTATTGGGTGGAAATAATAGTGGTACTGGTTCATTAAATGAAAAAAAAATGGTATTTGTATTGGTCACGATATCTCTTTTTTAGATAATCGTACCACTTTTTATGTTATCAGTATCACTTTTACCACTTTTTATGTTATCAGTACCACTTTTATTGCTCACCGTATCATTTGTTTAAGATAATATAAGTTTTCAATTAACAGTATTACTTTTTGAATAATCGTACTAGTTTATGGAAGTGTAACATCCACCTCAAATTTCATCGATTTGCGAACCCGCTGAACTTGACTAATTTATATTCAACGTACATGAATGAGGCTGTTGAGCGGCTTGGGTAGGCTAAGATTTTTACTAGTTGAAATCTGTATTTTTATACATGCAATCCCAAGCGAAAACAGACTTATTTTTCCATTAATTAAGGGTCTGTTCGGGGTAGTTGCCAGTTGCCAATTTTTGATTTTGAAAAATTTTCAACTCTTTCTAGAAATTTAATTTGAAGCTGAATTTTTTTGTGCTTACAATTCCCTGTTTAATTTTCAAAACTGACAACAGAAAACTGAAAACCAAAAAAAGTGGTTTCCAAAAATTGGTTTTGAGTTTTCAAAAAAACTGAAAACTGACAATTGGCAAACACCCCAAACAAGGCCTAAGTTTCTTTACATTACTATGAACTTACTATGGACTCAAGTTCTAGCTTCGTCCCAGCCAACAAACCAAGGAAGAGAAAAGTTCTTAAAATATGGTGTTCCTCTCTACCAAGCAGCACTTGAAGGTGACTGGGAAATGGCTCAATCCATAATTAGCGAATCCTCGTACTGGATTAATGCACCCATCACCAAGAGGAATGATAGGGCCCTTCACATTGCAGCCGCAGCAAAGCACGTGGAGTTCGTGACAAATCTCGTTGACAAGATGAGCGTTACAGATTTGGAATTACACAACACTCTTGACAACACAGCATTCTGCTTTGCTGCATCATCGGGGATCGTTGAGATTGCAAGAGTGATGGTCGATAAAAATGCAAGGTTGCCAAACATTAGAGGCAGTGCTGGCATGACACCAATTCATATGGCTGTCTTGCTTGGGCACAGAGATATGGTTTCATACCTCCTTGACGTGACTGATCATAACAAGTTGACAAGTTATGATCGTATCGAGCTGCTTATTAGTTCCATCGAAGCTGATCTGTTTGGTAAGACATCTTTTTCATGTCTTTTGCCCAAAAAAAAAAAAAAAAAAATGAACTTACAACAATTGTTGATTATCTGTTCCATTTAGCAATCACTAACTATAAGTATATATACTGTTTCGTATGAATTTTGAAAGTACTTTGTTTAAATTGTAGATGTGGCGCTTTATTTCTTAAAGCAAGACAAGATGTTGGCTCTTTCTAGAAACGCAAAGCAAGAGACAGCATTGCACGCATTAGCTCGAAAGTGTTTAAGGCCTCACAAGAAGGAAAACAACTTATTGAAGAGAATGATGCAAATATGTTAGTCTTATGTACCCAACATTGTATTTTTTTATATTGTCATAATGAATATATAATCTCTAATGATTTTTAATGTCGAATTGCTGACATTCTGATTTAGGGAAAAACAAGGGCCAAAAACCAGCTGAAGAGAACTCAATGCTAGCAATCAAACTAGTGAAGGAACTTTGGGATGAAGTCATAAAACTAGACGAGGAGAAAATCTCAAATCTCATTGGAGAACCTTGGCGACTATTATTTGTTGCAGCAGAAATTGGCAATGTGGAGTTTTTAACCACACTTATACTATCATATCCTGATATAATATGGAAAGTTAATGAAAATAATCATAGTATATTTCATATTGCTGTCATAAATCGTCATGAGGAAATCTTCAAAATAATCCATGAAGTGGGAGCTATCAAGGCCTTGATTGCTGCTTACATGGAGCTAAACACCGAAAACAATATGTTGCATCTAGCGGCACAACAGGCACCACAACATAGACTAAGTTGTGTTTCCGGTGCAGCTTTGCAAATGCAACGAGAGCTACTCTGGTTTCAGGTAATCAATCATGTATACTGCTATTTTCTTTCATTGTTGCTTGTCGAAATACTAACATATATGTTGGTTGATAGTTCGTAATGACTGTTTTAGTCGGCTTTATAGAATGCTTCAAGATTTAACTTCATTTTGATATTAAAAGGGTAATTAATTTGACCTTAAGATAAAAGGCAATTAAGCCTCATTCCAAAACAAATGAAGTATTATAGCTAGTGTAATGATCCTTTGATATAACTGTAGAAGTGTTGTTTTGCTGTACCAGGCTGTAAAGGATGTCGTACAACCTCAATACATGGAAGCTAAAAATCAAAGTGCAGAAACTCCACAAGCATTATTTACTAAAGAGCACGAGGACCTAAGAACACGAGGGGAGGAATGGATGAAGACAACATCAGAATCATGTACGTTGGTTGCAGCACTAATAACAACGGTGGCTTTCACTGCGGCTTTCACAGTACCTGGAGGTACAAATAGTAGCGGATCTCCAGTGCTAGTAAAAAAAGCAGCCTTCATAGTTTTCTCCACATCAAATGCAATCTCTTTGTTTGCCTCCACTGCTTCGATATTGATGTTCTTATCCATACTAACATCGCGCTACGCTCAACATGACTTCCTAAGGTCATTGCCTATGAAGTTGGTAGTAGGGCTTATGTCATTGTTCATCTCCATGGCAACAATGATGATAGCCTTTATAGCTACATTTTCCATGACCTTTACCGAGGGTGTAAAACGGGTTCCAACTCCAATTGCTTTGTGCGCTTTTTTGCCTGTTATTCTTTATGCTTGGCAAGAATACCCTCTTATATTGGACATACTGCGTTCTACATACAAATCACGAGCTTTGTTCGAGTCCACTTCTAGAAAGAGAAAACTTTCATGGAAAATTGTCAAGTCTAAGCAGCTCTGATTATGAATTTGCAAAGAATTTGCACTGGAAAATGAAGAGATGCTCTAGTTTTTAAAAGTATCATACCACAATTATGATGTGGAAAATTCGAATTCCATCGATCTTTGTACCACAAAAAATATAGGCTATGTACTTTTACTTAAATATCTATAATCTTATCCTATTTTGATTGAAGTACCAACATACATGGTATCCACGTACCTACAATATACAAACATCGTTCTTGTCTGAAATGAGTATTCACATACTAATACGTCCTCGACATAAATAATGTGCTCTATTTTTTCTTTTTCTTTTTTTTAAAAGTCAATTTGTTTTGTCCAAAATGACATAAACTTACTAGACTCCAATTTGATGGTTCCTTAAGCTGGTTGCAAGCGACTCGATATAGCTAGCTTGGACACTAGACCACATATTATTTAGGAAAAATTTCAAAAAGGGTATCTGACGTTAGGGGTAATAATTAAAAGTGTGCCTGACGTTTATCTATTCCCATTTATATTACCCAACCTTTTGAATTAATTCCTATTTAGAGTCCGATTGGTTGATATCATGAAAATTATGTGAGAATTGTGAGTCAAATTTCTTTCTTGATGTTGACACTCATATCATTATTTGCTTTGAAATCTTCCTTAATGACTTCTGCGATTCATGGAGTTAAAGCACTTGTACGAGTGTGCTACTCTCTAAGAATTTTGATATGATAGTTATGCCATCAACAAGTAATGAAGCATAGACCTTTCGTAAACATTTTCCAACCTCTATTTGTTTCTTTTGTGGATCATTTTCAACCTCCTTCACCTTCTTAAAGTAGACCAAAATTTCTCTTCAAACTCTTCCCCTTTTCTAATGCAAACCTCTATTGGATTGCATATTCTCTCAAAAAGTTTAGGAATTCTAACTGAGCTTTTCACAACTTCAGCCCATTGGAGCCTAAATAGGAACTAATTCAAAAGGTTAATTTGATACCTTAAATGGGAATAGGTAAATGTCAGGCACCCTTTTTATTATTACCCCTAATCTCGGGTACCCTTTTTGAAATTTTTCCTATTATCAACCATGCCAAAATCGATTGGCCGAATGGAGTAAATAAACTAATTGTTTGTTTGAGAACCTGAATTTTTTTAAAAAATTTAGGATATGAGAAGATTTCCACATAAAATATTAAGATAATTGTAGATTTGGAATTAACACACATTTATAGCATTTCATGGAGGGTCAAGTTTAATGTGAAAAAATTCAACTAACATCACCCCACCTTGTCATTTTAAATTATCATATCTCCTTCTTTTAATTTACCCCTCTGTTCTACTACCAAACTAGATTGAATAATTACAAGACCATATTTTATAGTGAAATTCATAATTTCAAATTCAAATCCAAAAACAACCTAAGATTAAATGTACACAAAATATCGTATCAGTCTTGTCGATATATCAAGCGGATTGTAAAATTAGTACTAGTGACCTATAAATTGGTACTAGTGAGTTGAAAAATGGTACCGATAACCCAAAACTAGTACTCACTCATTTTGATTTAAACCTTTACGATTTTTGTTTCATATAAATCTTTACATGGCCTAAAATGGAAATGTTTTTTTTAAGTTAAGTTACCTAAATATCCTTATCTACTTACCCTCCTTATTTCTTTCAACGCACTTATCCTCCACTATACAAGGGCGTTGTTAGAAGTCAAGGACCAAACAAACTTCCTTATTTTGCGTACAAAAGTCAAGCGTAAATATTTGAATGAAACAGAGGAAGTATCACTTTATTTTCACCCATTAATTACTATACTACTGAGTTTTGCTTACATAGTACCAGTTTCGCTTACCCAGTGTACATAAAAGTCCTCCTGATAGGTAATGAACTTATTGAACTGTTAAGCGCCAAATTTGGCCCTGCGTGTGAGGGCTGATGGGCTAAATATATGAATTATACCACTTGGGCCAAATATGCAATTCGGTCTCAACGCCCAAAAGGTATATGTCGTGTCTAAGGCCAGAGCAATGTGGGTGGGGTGTTCATCTTCATCAAGTATACCATAAAAGTCTAATGAACTAGGCCACGCAATAAAAGAATGAGCATCCTGTCACGGGCCGACAATTTTCAAATATTTTGATCGAGAATCGCTGACGGTCAAGATGTCTACGATGAATTTGGTGGAAGGTAAGGGAAGATTCCATAAAGATCTAGAAGATTCTCAAAAGTTCTACAATGTTCTAGAAAGTTCCAGAAGGCTCTAGAAGGTTTTCTAGAAGGTTCTCAAGGTTTCTAGATATATCTAGGAGTTTCTAGAATAGTTTAGAGTAGTATAGAAGAGTGTAGAAGGGACTAGAGGGTTATTAGAGTTTCTTGGAATCTTTTGGAAGGTTCTAGATGATAGACTAGAATGTTCCATATCTTGTATGATGTAGAATTCTGTAGAAGTTTAGGGAGCTTTGTAAGGGGGATGGAGAGCCTATAAATAGAGGTGACCTCCTTCATTTGTGCATCATAAAATCCATCTACGTACACATCCACAAGAATCATTACCAAGTACTTAGTGAAGTACATTTGAGTTTCTACAACTCTTAGCTTCTCTTTCCCGTTCCTTTCGAGCTCTTCCTCCCTGGCAACATAGTCGACTTTGAGTCGGCAACCTTAAGGGTCGTCCGGAAGGGGTAATTCCCGGACACAAGGGTAGCCTGACTTAGTTCCGACGAACCGTGAACTAAGTGGCGCATGGGGTTGACAAGGGTTAGGGTGTCGCTCGGTGTCAGCACGTGACAATCCGCTACATTATAACAGGGGTGAAAGAAAATTTACAGTTTAAAGAAGAAATAAGAGAGGAAAGATTGTTCAAAATGCATTTGGATATCTAAGAAAAAGGCCAAAATGTCAAATATGTACTTAAAAAGGACCCCTTTTGCCACACTGGTATTTAAAAAAACTCCGACAACAATAAGGTATTTAAAATGATAAATTTGCGCATTTGAGCACTAAAAATGGTATTCCGGTGAAAATCTCCAGCAAAAATCATTTTTAAATCATTATTTCTCTTATAAAATTATTGAATTATTTGCCCCCTTCATTTTAATAATCTTATGAAGCAATTTTAAGGTGAAAAAAGTGTAAGAAAATTGGAAAAACATATTTAAAAATTAGTCGTCGCCGAAAATTCTCACCAGAATTCCAGTTTTTAGACCGAAGTGCGTAAATGTGTCTCTCACCAGAATTCCAATTTTTAGACCGAAGTGCGTAAATGTGTCATTTTAAGTACCCTATTGTCGACGGAGTTTTTTTTAAAAAAATCAATGTGACAAAAGGATTATTTTTAAAATACCAATATGGCAATTCGGCCCTAAAAAAAGGGAACACTTCAAAATGTCAACTAGAACTTTGGCATCTGAGATAACAACAGCTCCACACATTGTTAAAAGTTTGAGCCTGCCAAGCGCATAAAAATTGCAGTAGCTTTAACCTGATAAGGATCAGCGATAAATAAGGAGGCTCATGCTTTAAACACTTTATCATTCAGAACTCCACATCAAACAAATCTACACTACAAAAGCATGACAACCTCTAATAGTTGCATCAGCATCTATATGGATTGTCACTCCGAAAGTGAAAGTGGGATGGCCATGAAGAAGACGAACAACGATGTCCTTGTTAATCTTTAGAACCATTTACGAGCGCACTACTACCCCTAGCTAGTAAACAAGTTAATTATAATCTGTACACCATATAGGAAGCTTTTTTACATGAATTTATATGCAAAATAATAACACCTTCCCAATACCAAAAACGAAAAAAATAAAGATAAAAAGAAAGAAAAGTTACAGGCACGGTGATCTGCTGAATCCACTACTACCATCTACTACCAATACAAGACAATTCCTTGTAAATGGATAATTAGAATAAACACCCAACATTATTATGTCATAAGTCATAACTATTTATTAGGGGTTCTAATTAAGTTGAATGCGTCGGGATCCTCTTTATTTACCTAAATAAATAGAGGCCCCCATTTACTAAATGGAGGGTGAGATCTCTCCTTTCATTTTTTTTTTTTTTTTTTGGAAAAATAGACGTTAATAATCTTTTATATGGTCGATCTGACAATAATAATCCCATATTTTACTTCGGCCTAAAATAATCCCACATATAACCCACCCTGACAATATTAAACTAAATGATAATAAGGCTAACTTTCCGTTAACCCCAAAGTTTAGCCACCCAAAGCGCCGTCACTAACATCGTTCTCCGCCACCCGACCCTTCTCCACGAGCCCAGCAAGAGGCCTCCTTATACAGTTTCAAATCATACGCTTGGACAATTCCCCTTTGCTGACGCCGCCAATTCATGGCTATTAAGGAGTAAACTCTTCCCATTAGAGTGGACAAGAAGGGTCAAGTGACCCTGCCAGGCGAAATTGGTGTTGGAGACGTCGACGAGTGAGTGGACGTAGCTCGAGTCGGAGATGGTGACTAAGATGTGCAACTTTCTAGTGAGGTAGCCATGGTATGGTGACTCAAGTGGTAGTGGAGATGACGGCAACTGGTGTTTAGGGGTAACGGAGATCTAACACTGTTATTATATAGTTCGTTATTGTCAGAGCGGACTATATGTGGGATTATTTAGAGCCAAAGTGAAATGTGGGATTATTATTGTCAGACCGCCTGTTTATGGGATTATTAACATCCATTTTTCCTATTTTTTTCATTATTTACTTTTTAAAATTTAATAAACGAATAGAAAGATATCTCACTCTTAATTTGGTAAATAGAGAGAGTTCAAACTCGAAAAAATAAAAGTTGATAGGTCTTGATTAGGGACTGAAAATTCAAGCCCCCTATTGATAGAGTGAGAGAATGAGTGTAGTGACGAGATTGGAACCCCGGCCCACTCCCCATGGTTCTTTGTTTTTATTGGGAAATTATTTTATATGTCCATAATGGACGAGCCAAACAATTCCTTAAATAACTCGCTGGTAGATATTGGTAGTTAAATCAGATAAGACTATATATGTCTTAAAATCTGAATACAAAAGAAATGAACGTTTATATTCTCTCCCTCCCCATAAGTAAAATATAGCCAATCAATTGAGAGAGGTTGGATAAAAGAATACTTGTGTTGTGACATAAGATTTCTTTGCTAGTAATTGGAATCCCGACCAGTGAATTAGTACGTGATTCAAGTGCGATCCTGGAAAATCCAGCGACCATTTTAACAAGGTAATTTTTTTGTTAAACCTTCAACACGTAGAAGCATGTTTCTACAGTTTTTGTCTCGCTCTCTCGAATAATATTTATGTTACATATTTTGCAACCTTTTTGTTGAGATTTTTAAATAATTAAATTAGATATTGATTGATCTTAAATTGAGTTTAGCTTTGTATGGAAAAGTTCAAGTTTGAGTTCGTATGAGTAATTTGTATATAACTGAATGAAAAAAAATATAGAAAAAACTGATGTTGCAAAGTTTCAATCTTAAAAATTTGAGTGTTAGTTTTAGGCTTTTAGCATTGTATATGGCTTAACTAATGGCCATAAGGGAGCAATCATCTATCACCCCTACACAACAATGTAACTCATTGTTATCTTTTATAAGTTGACCCAATCAGCTAAAAGTCAAATAGTGCGACATCATCATCTTACTCAACTTATACATTATTCAACTAATTTTCTTATTGTCCATACAATTCTTACTCTTACTGTCTTACAGCTCTGATACACGCCCGTGCGTGTGCACACAACAAGACTCAACCATGATACATTAACTTTCTTGATCATATTCCCATCAAGATTGATATCTTAAGTAGGGCTGTAAACGAGCCGAACCGAATCGAGTATTGGTGTGCTCGTGCTCGGCTCGTTTATTAAATAGTATCAAATTGGTGCTCGTGCTCGGCTCGTTTATTATCGAGCGAGCTTTGACCGGGCGAGCTTTGACCGAGTTTGTTCACGAGCAGCTCTCGAGTACACCGGTTTTTATCGAGTATATGGGTACTTAAACGAGTAGTGGGGTGATCGTACTCGGCTCGTTTATTAAATGAGTATCAAATTAGTGCTCATGCTCGGCTCGTTTATTATCGAACGAGTTTTGACCGAGTATGTTCGCGATCCGCTCACGAGTGTATCGGCTCATTTACAACCTTAATCTTAAGTTGAGGATATGTATATATAGTATATTCCAACTAAACCATTCAAAAAACTAGCTGTTTGGGAAAAAAGATTCAAGGTTGGAATTGTCTTTACAGTTTCTGAAACCAACATATAATTGTGCATGTTTTTGCTTTATTATATGTGTAATTGTTACAATTATCAAATACTCTACCACTAAATGTAAAATTCATCTATGAAATTCATCCAAAAAACACTTCTGGTCATTGTTTGGTAAGAACTCAATTGAAGATGTAGGATAGTTTATATACATATATTTACATATACTAGTTATATACCATGCTTCCATACTAGGGTATATTATACTTTGTATGATACAATTGACAAGAGTAATTAGTTAATTAACTAGTACTAGACTAAGTAACTAAGAGAACCTATAGTATTGTCCTAATTAACTACTTTGTACCACCAACTCATCTTGGCCAACAAATGTACCATGGAAGCCATAAGGAACCCTAGATGGCATGCACACGCATGCAATTTGCTTCATATCCTTGGCCCTCAAAACAACCAATTCCGACTTCTCTGCCTTTTCGTCCCTCACAAAACTTAATATCCACCCTTCGTCTTCACAGTCATGATGTTGATCGCAGGGAGCCTTCGCCGCAGGCACAAAGCATGGTTCTCCACCATATCTCTCATGACCATACATAAATTTCTCTACATTCCCCGTCTCTAAATCTACCTTCGCAATACCACCACATTTAGGCCACGGCTCCGCTATAGCCATATACACATACCTTGTTTTTCGTCCTAGCATATGCTTATTCACTTGCCCTACCTCTAGGTTTAAGTCCGGGACTATGACCCGCCGAGTCGACTTACCCGTCTCGAGGTTCATCCGAATCTCACATAGTTCTATTCTGGTCGAGTTGTCCTGCTCATTAAATATAGAGTCAGGTGGACTTACACATGATCCGATTACAACAATAGTTTTATCCTCACCATCAGCAGAATTAGTCTCTTCCCACGCATTCATAAAATGAAAGCAAAAGCTATCAGGCACGTCAAACCACCTAATCCCCGACCCATCCGTGTCCTCCTTATGAAGGATCCCGAACCGTGCCACCTTATCCGGGTCGAATTTCAAGGGCGACCCGCCCCGGACCATCTCGGATAGTTTGAAAACCACTTGACTATCCGGGATAACAACAAAGTTTTGAGTCATAGCAAAGTCATGAATCATGGTGGGTTGAGGCAATGGCACGGGCACCTCACGTGACTTCCTCCCTAACTGATCAAACCGAAAATACTTCAAATACGGCCGCCGTACGACATCATAACTAAGAGTATGAAGATCCCCTGTGGTGGGATCCACCTTAGGGTGGGCAATCAACGGGCAGTTCACCTGCCCGTCGAAATCGAACCGTCCGATCGTCTCCAAGTCACCATCACCACCATTGATCTTCACATGGTACGGCAAGTCATCCTCTGACATGGCAAGCAACCTCCCATTAAAATACACAAGACCCGCATTAGCCACCCCAATGCCACGTGTCACATCGACCAAACCGATAGCGGCCCGAGCATAAAATAAAACCAACCGGGCTAACCCGGTCCGACCGTGCAACTCCCCAACCGGTTTAGGAAACAAAGATTTCCCAACCTTCGCCTCGCTAACCAGCCGGTTCGTTTTTGTGAACCGGCAGCAATAACTCGCTTTATTTCCCGGTCCGAGTTTAACCGAATGAATCATGCTGTCGCCGTCAAACAAATGGTGGGCCCCGGGTGGAGGTAGCATTGGGTTGGCCCCATTTCTAACATAAACTCCATGTAAACCGGATGGAATTTCCCCAATAACCTCTAAACCGGTCTGAACCGGGGACTCCTGAACCGGGGCGTAATTTCCGGATAACTGAACCGCCGGGTCGACCGTTTTAGGAAGAGGATGTTTTTTCTCTTGCTCTAGGATGAGTGATTTCTCAATTGCTTCCAAAACAGAGGCTGCTAGTGTTTGGAATGGGTTGAGGCTAGGCGATAGCGGTTTCGTCGGCGGTGGTGGCGGCGGTGACGGTGGCGGCTTGATTAGGGGATTGAGATTAGGAAAAGGAGAGATTATTGTGGT
This sequence comes from Mesembryanthemum crystallinum, assembly GCA_030267885.1. Lineage (NCBI taxonomy): Eukaryota > Viridiplantae > Streptophyta > Magnoliopsida > Caryophyllales > Aizoaceae > Mesembryanthemum > Mesembryanthemum crystallinum. The sequence goes on along the minus strand of BSSO01004814.1, from coordinate 1,876 downwards.
GGTTTTGGTTAATTTAGTGGGGTTAATGAGGATTTTGCAAGAAATTTGAGATGGTGGTGAATTGTGGGGATTATCAAAGGGCATTTTGGGAATGTGAATTGTTGTTGTAGTACGTAGCTGTAAATTGGAGGCCATTGTTGTACTATTATTTGTATGGAATTGACTGCTCACATGCATGTCTAAAAGGAAGAGGGAAAAAGAGAGTGTTAGTGTGTTTTAGTTATGGTGGGAGGGTTTAAATAGGGGGAAAATACGTATTGAGTTTGTCCCTTAAGGTGCATACCATCCTTAAAATCAGTAAATGTTCAATGTGAGTGTGCCATATGTGGCTTGATGAAGATTGATGTACATACACCACGTGTCTCACAATGGTCATTTTATGTGACTTGGCTTTGTTCTCTTTGACTTATTTTGTTAATTTCAACAAAAATTAGTAAAATAAAAAAAAATCAATGCAATCGACAAAAATCTGTAAAATCAAAAAAAAAAAAAGAAAAAAACAACGAAAATCAACAAAAATCGATCAACAATCAATAATAAATATCAACAAAAATAGGAAAATTTGATGCCAATTATCCAACATTTGGGTGGTCCAACAAAAATAATCCCACATTCATAAATTGATAATAATAATCCCACATTTACCTTCGTCTCACAATAATAGACTAAGCGACATCTCCGTTAGCTCCCAGTTACGGAAATGATGACGTGGTAGGGGTTTGTTTACTAATGTCATTGAACCATTTACTTCTTAACTCCTGCCATGTCATTATTTCTATAACTTGAAGTTAACGAAAATGTCACTTGACCCATTATCATGGGATGGAGGTAAATGTGGGATTATTTTTAGCAATTTCTGAATGTAAGAATGTTTTTGTTGGATCGTCCAAATATTGGATTATTGGCATCAAATTTTCCACTAAAATAACATAAAAAGAACATCAACTTTATACCAATTACTAATTTTTAAGTTTTTTGTTTGTGTGTGAAAGTAATTAAGTTCAACGCTAGTTTCACAGTGTGCTTTAATTTAGAGCAATTAAAAAATAAGAGATATTTGAGATTATGTGAGACATGGAAGTAATCAGAACCCAAAATCAATCTGAGTCATGTTGATCTGAAGCCTGATATTAATGAATGACTTGGCTTAATCTGACTGGTTGGGATGGTTAAACTTTTGGTTGAAATTCTTACTCCCTCTGTCCCACAAAGTTTACAACTACTTGAAAATGGTGAAAAATAAGGTGACATCCAAATATAGAACTTTTTTATAATTCAATTAGGGAGTAATTCATACTTTAGACTTATTGAGTCCTCATTTACTATTTAGCTTTGAATATTTTTGGTAGTTTTGACATTCAAATGTGAATTTAATTATACAATCGTAAAGTTGTGGGACATCCAAAAATAGAAATTTTTGCAAACTTTGAGGGACGGAGGGAGTATTTCACATGATATCAGATATTCAGTGACCAAGAGATCATGAGTTTGAATCCTAGCAACTCCATTCTTCTATAGGAGAGATATCTCTCCTATTGTTGAACCTTAGCATAAGGTATGGTAGCCTGGGCTTGTGCATTATCGATAGGCATTCGCGTAAGGGGGTATATTAGGAGATCAATATTTATCGATCTCCTAATACTATAAATGATGAAATGTTTGTATGAGGCTGTTTAGCTTGTGTTCGACTCGTTGGTGGTAAACGAAAACTTGTAGTGAATGAGAAATTTAGCATATATGTTTAACTCTTATTTCCCGACTTTCCTTTCTGTGTCCTAACCCGTTACTCCCTCCATCCCGCAATTACCTTTCAAAAACAACATATTTTTTGTACCAAAATTAGCTTTATTTCAAAACTCATAAAATCCTACAATGC
>BSSO01004813.1:0-13974 GCA_030267885.1 Mesembryanthemum crystallinum | reverse complement strand
CAAAGTTCAGGGGTACCACTAGCATTATTGGAAAAGCGTGGGCACTACTGGCATTGGGCCAAAGTTCAGGGGTACCACAGGAAATTTCCGTTTTTTTTTTTTCCTTTTTAAGGGATGGTTCACTTATCTAAGACTAAAATATATGTCAATTGTTTATCCCATCTCCGAGCTACTGTTGAGTACGGTTGTACTAATACCAGGGCCGACCCTGGGGGTAGACTTGATAGGGCGACTGCCCAAGGCCCAAGTAGGAAGGGGGCCTAAAAAATAATAAAAGTTATAAATTCTTGTCTATGGCAAAAAGAATAAAATTATTATCTTGTAATTATCTTCAAGAATTTGTAATTTGTTGAGTAGATAAGGGAGAAAATTATTAACCATTAGGTTTGTGGTTCAAATCTTGGTTGGCATATATTTTACAACATAATTTCTGTTCCTTTTCATTACTGATTTTTTTTACTTGAACTAATTTACAATAAATTATTTATGATAAAAAAAATTTCATGCATAAAAGAAAATAAAATTGTAGGGCCTCGTATATTTATTTTGCGCTAGGGCCCAATAAAGGCAAGGAACGGCCTGATATGTATGTATACTCATGTGAACTGAAGAGATCCAATAGATTAACCCATACTCTATCCCAGGCCACTACATTTTTTGTGTCTATAAAAAAAATGTTATAGGCAGGGATAATTAGGTAAGGCTATATAATACATTTGGTAAAATTAGTTGTATATGTAGCTACAGCTGTGACATGTTAAAATCAGAAAAATTAGTACCCCCTCCTTTTTTTGGGGGAGGGGGAGGGGGAGAGGCGGATTCCAAGGGAGACACACATGCTAGTATAAGAAATTTTCATATAACAAGGGAGGGGGGAATCGAACTTGGGACATAATATACCAATGACCTCAGTTTTAACCAATAGACCAACTCATTGGCTAGTCCCTTCGTTTTTTAAAAGAAGGTTACAATTATTATTACTGAACACAAGTGTTAAGAAAGTTACTTATACACCATTGCTCTATGACCTTTTGGGATAGCTTGATTCTACTTACCAATATCAAAAGCATAATAACAAGGCCACAAGGGAGAGAATGTGAGTGAAAAAGAGATGGAACAAGGGGAAGGTACAAGGAAATTAAAGAGAGAAACAAACACAAAAACGACACAATCATAAAGTCTCAATTAGATTAGACTTTGCTTTTTTACTTACAAGCCCAAGCGTGCGGGTGCTGGTTTCACGTGCTTGCTCAATTTTTTTCCTTTTCACGGCTCCTTTTTCACGTTAAAAAGAGAACATTATCACATCTACTACTATAAAACCTAATGATGCAATAAGACTTTGAGGGAAAAGTTTTACCATTTTACGTATCATTCAATCAAGTTCAATGCTTACACGTGCACATGAACCAATTATTCATTTCTTCCCGATCCCGGTCCTGAGGATAGGTTAGAGGGTCGCCTAGGGTCAATGGTTAAAAGGAGCCCATAAATATGGATTTTTATTTGTCATGACTATACCTGCCAAAAACTGACCCGACCCGAAAATTCGACTCGAATCCGACCGTTTTTTAGGGTCCAGACCAAGATTTTGCAACCCGAACTCGATTGACCCGGAAATTTTAGGGAGATTTTGCAACCCGAACTCGATTGACCTGGAAATTTTAGGGTCAACCTCGGCCAGTTCATGGGTCGACCCATTTGATCCAAAAGTTTGAATAACTTTTTATATGAGTAACAAAATATGTAGGAGTGAAAGTTATTCGGATAAAATCCAAAGTCCAAACCAATCCAAACCGGATTAGTCAATTCGGATTGGACTTTTCAAAATTCGGATTGGATTTGAACTTGGTAAAGAAAAATTTTAGATTTTGGATTTGGATTTGGACTTGACCCTTTGAAGTCCAAAGTCCAAACCGAAATTGTTAATATTGTTATATTTTATTTACATTTATACATTCATATATAAATGATATAAATATACATACTCGAATAATTCCTATCTTAGTTAAGTCTAACATTTCACTTATTCCTTTGCCTTGTTCATTTACATAAAATTTCAAAACCTTATCAATATATGCGCTTGGCTCTCTCTTTTTCAATCAGACAATCACTCTAAACTCTCACTCAGTCTCTCATACCCAATCCATCGCTTTCCTCTACCTTGCTTCGTTCATTGCACCAATTCATTATGCAGATTGTAACATCTTATCGTGTAACATAAAGATCATTATGAAAACCTTGTGATCTATGCATTTTTTTTCTCTTGACTTTGCGTTGCCCTTTGACATTGTATCATCATTTCAGATTATGTTTTCAAATTAAATAATGTTGTTATGATTTGTTTGTGTGTAGGTTGACTATTATCAGCATAAAAAGTCACCTTATCTATTAATGGGAAAAAAGTTACTATCATAAAAGCCTTGGGTATTGTTGTGATAAATAAATAAATAAATAAAATTGGATAATTTGGTTTGGATTTGGATTTGGACTCAAATTGGATTTAGACTCAAAATTCCGAGTTCAAAATATTTCGGATTGGATTTGGATTTGGCAAAAGTCCAAACCAAAGTCCAAACTTTCACCCTTAAAAATATGGACTAAATTTCTTTAAAATCCATAAACTATATGGTTGTATTTACTTTTCAATTGGTTTTAAATAAAGGTTATAACATTATTTTTACTTAGATGGTTTCAGTGCAAATAACTTAGATCTGCTCTTGATAAGCACATAGCTTTATTTAATTATTTTACAATATCTTTAATACTTTATATTCATACAATTACAACAAAATATACATTATATTATGTGCATATTAGTTAAGATACGATAAAAACCGTGCTTAATGATTCATTTTCGCAAGATTATTGGTTAAAAATTAATCGAGAAGAAAAAAATTAAAATGGCGCTGTGGACCTGCTGGGTCGACCCGGACCTGAACCCGAATCCGACCCGCTCAACCCATTTGACAGGTCTAGTCATGACCCCTATCACTTTTTTTGATATTTTGTGTGATTGGTTTAATGTTTTAATTCTTTGAGCATAGATGGTAAAGTAACATAATATATATTTTGTAAGTTGCAAGAGCTAATGTTATGAAACCCTTTCTTCTCTGGCCATCTTATTCTCCTCTTTTAATTCAAGCATACGGATTAGTACAACATTACAAATTTTACAACATGGAGGGCCCTCATTTTATTTTGCCTCAGGACCCATAGAAGATCAGGAACGGGCTGTAATTCTTCTTTCTATCGCAAAAACTTATATCAGATGATCATGTAAACGACTTTATATAGGATTTCAAATAATAAATAATATTTTTAAAATTGAAAAGTGAAATCATTATTTTCCTTTTGAGCAATAATTGATAATTTTGCATTACAACCAAAATCTTTCAAATTATAAATGATACTTTCTCCATTTCATATTAAAGGTTACGCTCACTATTTGACACAAGAATTAAAGAAAGAGTGAAAAAAGGTTACATTAATACCCTTATGTCTCCTCCTGTCTCCAAAATGAAGAGATAGGTAGGGTATAATGGTAATCCAATGAAAAATTTCATACTAAAAACGAAGTTGTGACATTATTTTAGACTATACCCAAAATGTATGGTGTAACCTTCATTTAGAAACGGAGGGAGTAGTACTTTTATACAGAACATAAATACTTTTGGTTGTCGTACAAAAATTAATCTATGAGACCGTTTCTTGCAAGATGGATTGTCTTTTAAAGTAATAAATTTTTTTTTGATCCCAACTCATTCTGGTCCTCTATTTAGCTTGGGATTGGCTTGACGATCTTACATCAAAAAAGTAGTGTAAAAATACAACTCAGGTAGTGGTAGCTCACTTCGTCCGTTAACCAAATGGTCAGGAGTTCGATTCCCAACCCTTGCGAATGGAAAGAGATCTCTGACCAACCCTTTACCCTTAAGTGGAATCCTGGGGGGAGGGAATTAATCACTGCTGTCGGCGGTAGATACCCTGGTTAAAACCAAAATGTAGCAAGCAAGCTTGTAACTAGCCTAAGCAGCAACCTTCGAACAATTAACTTCGAATCAAAAAGGGGGAAATCATATGCTCCTCTTGATCATCTATTAATCCATCATAAATTCAGAATATATAATTAGGCCTCTTAATTGGGTATAAATATCTAATCATTAGATGACCTAATTTAAAAATTAAATTTTCACGATTTAGGGCGCATTAAGCAGTTTATTCAAATGAGCTTGCAAGAGTGAGACATCTAATGTTGAGTTTTATTTTTGAAGGAAAATTGGTTGAAAATTATTCTCTCCATCCCAAAATAAACTAAACATTTTCTATATATTTTGTTCATCTTATCAAAAACTTAACTTTTTTTTTTGGGTATTATTTTTGTGGAAAGTGATCAAACTACCCACCCCAAACGCATGTGCAAAATTTAAAAGTTTATTTCTTAAACCATTAAATTTTAAAATATGTATGGCAACTATAAGGCATGGAAATAATGAGTGATATTATATCAATATAGATATGGACAAAAACCATCCATAACATGTGAATCCCACAAATATATATCCCGAAAAGAACTATCCCATTCTTTATAAATGCGTGTGACACACATGTTAATATGTTATGGATGTATTTAGAGGTGGAAAAAGCTGACCCGACCCCCAACATGCGATTCGATTTATCCGATATCCGATCCACCCGACACCCGAAATTACATGAAAATAGTACTGTCCGAAACCGACTTGATCCAGTCTGATGCAACCCGATATCCGATTAACCGATAATCGAATTGACCGAAACCCGATAGTATCCGATTCAGATTGACCCAAAATCGAAATTGATCCAAATCGAAATATACCCAATACTCAATACTCTAAAAATGTGTGATTTAAAAATAACAAGATATGACTATTATTGAATAAAATTCACATAATTTAAAATTTTACACTATATTGAGTTTATAAACTATGAAACTTAAGCTTAATGCATACTAATATGACCTGAAATTCATTTTTTTCAAGAACCTGTGTCAATCGAGACCCGAGTCAACCTGACCCGATTTATCCGAAATCCGAAATAACCTCACCTAAGTTGACCCGAAGCCTGACATCAGTAAAAACCCGATTTAACCCGACTCGGCTCATCTTGTGGCCTGCATTAAACCCGAACCGATAATGACTCGAAATCGAAATGAACCGACCCGACCCACCCAATTGTCACCTCTAGATGTATTTTGTCCATTTCTATATGGATCTAGCATTACTTGGAAATAATTTGGTCCAAAATGGTTATGCAAAAGACAAAAAAAAAAAAAAAAGGGTCCATAACTAGAGGGCCCACCCATTTTATTACTTATATTGTATTAAAAATGGATAAATATTTACGTGATTTATACGTCTTGCATTTTTTTTTTTTTTTTCATAACCGTTATTGTATACTACCCTAAAGGTGTATTTGATCATTTCATTTTGGCGACTCCCATTTCAAATTGTTCGGTTCAATTCAAATCAGGTCGTTTATTTCAATTTATACACTCTTTTCCTCACAGATTTCTATTATTCAGTTGGCTTACATTGTTCAGTTCAGGTACTTTTAGATGAGATTAAAGGCCTTGGTTTGTGTCATTGTGTGTGGCCCATTGTAATCACAAGACAAGACATAGATAACGATGAAGATCTCTGTTACATGTACAATCACTACCTAGGCAGCAGCAGCAATGCACTGTAGTTAGTAATTCTTGACCCATATGATGATCTCTCCACAAACAGAGGCTCTGACAAGTGACAAAAATATGACGGGCAAATGAAAATCAATCTTCCTCGTTAAGATTCTCTTTCATTATTGACTTTTGGGCTGATATTATACATGCAGATTTTGTTGTGCTACTGTTCGTCACAACTTTTACACAGTGTGTGATTTTAGAGATTTGTTACCCACACCTTCTAATGATGCTCATGTGATTTTAATGCAGATTTTGTTGTGCTACTGTTCTTCACAACTTTTAGACTGTGATTTTAGAGATTTGTTACCCACACCTTTCTAATGCTCATGTGATTTTAATGCATGGATGTGTATGCTCAGCAAGATATAGGCTATGTTCGGCAAGCTAACTGTAATTGCAAGTTGTAACTATGAGATGTAGTTATGAGGTATAGTTTCAATTTTTAGGTGAAAGTTTCCTCTAATAGCTTTCACATTTAGAGTTTTGAATCCATCATAAAAGTTGAATCTCTTGCAAAAGTTAATTCATCCAAATAAATCTACTCTAAGTTAGTTTCTTTTTAAAGAATGTAACTACGAAAAGCTAAGGTTAAGCCGCACACTCATTTTGAGGATTGTATATTTAAACATAATGTCATTTATTTGAATTTCCTGGAATATAGGCGACCTTCTATTAGAAGTTTTAGAACCTGAAACAAATTTGTTTAGAGAAAGTAAAGCGTACACTTGTTCCATATTTAGTTTACTATGTGGCCATATGTACATGAGCCTACTAACTCTTACACCACTTGCATTGGTTTGAAATTACTTATCTCTTGAAATCCCTAACATTGATAAGAGGGTCAACAAATAAAAGCGAAAGATTTTAGAAATATCATAGGAAAATCTCATGAAAAAAAAAATAGATAGCTGTCAAGCGTGTTTAATTTTCTAAATTTGGCCAGAACAGTTACTCTTATTGAATCATTTTAATTAAGTACTATACCTTTCCTTTATTATATAAGCAATATGTTCCCAAAGTCGTCGTTTTGCATCATTTTGAGACATTTCACTTTAGAAATAAGGGTTCTTATAGTTTGAATTCAAGACTTTTGGATCCATGTGTGTTACTCTTTGAAGGAACAATTCAACCTAGACACACCGATGATTTTCATCCTACGTAATTTAAGAGGTAAAAGAATAGAAAAAGAAGCAAATCGTGTACACATGTTTGTCAGCGTCACGTTTAGTTTATGCATGTGATGAAAATGGCAATAAAGAGAGATTGAAGTGAGATAATTAATTGGTCATCAAATTACCATATAAGAAAAGACATGAGAGATTGCCAAATCTGAAGACGATTTTGGAGATTTTGTTCAGTACGCTGATTTGTACTGCCAACGAATCTTGACTCTCACACTAGAGTTATGTCATAGCCTCATAGGAGTAATTGAGTAGTAATAAACATCAACCAACCACACTTTCAATTAATTTGCTCATCTGCACGTTTGTTTTCCTGATACTTGTTGCTGTAAAGGTAAGTAAACAGAAAAAACAATGGGCTCTTTTACGGGAGTAATGCTACATTCATATTAAATATTGATGGAATCCATCTATATTAGATATTGATGGAATCCATCCATATCAGGTGGGCCCCACACTCTAACAGGATATTAATACTCCAAACGGGATGAAAATTCTTAAAACACAATTTATCATGTTCTAGTTTTAAGTATACCGATAGAGGGTATAATAATTGTGCAACCCATCTGATATGGATAAATTTCATCCGTATCAGATATGGATGTAGCATTACTCGCTCTTACGTACATTGATTTGGCTCAATGGTAAATGCTATCCACTAACCACAAATTGTTTTTAAAAATAAAAAACACAAAAAAGAAAAATAAAAATAAAAAAATGATAATCTCTTACGGTCTTGTTGGACCGATCTATACAAACTCACTCCATCTCAGATTTTAGAGTATAGAAATATGGTCCGTGCGATGGCTAGTGACTAACAACCATAAGAGGTGCTAGTAACTACGAAAGCCTATTAGAATTGATCAATTAAATTAAAGAAAAAAATATTTAATTGACCCGTTGAGTTGGTAACCCATATAATATTATGGGAGCATATTTAAAACACGGCTTTTGAACATCACCCTCCCCAGCAATTGCAATTTCTCATCTCATTCAAATGTCAAGTGCATGCAACATGATGCCAATAGTACGTCCAATATAGCAATCTCCTGTCTCCATGAAAGTGAAAAGTTGTTACATGCGATTCTTTAAGTTTAAAAGCATAGCATAGCATAGCATAGAATATATACTTCCCAATCCTTCTCAACAAGTTTCTGAATGCCCTACGTACTATATAACTCTGAACACTTTTTCTATGTTCAAACGAGCTCCGATCCGATTCGGGTCGATCCGCAAAACCAAAGTAATAGGATTTGAGGCCATTCCTTGATTGTTGAAGGTGATGATTCTAGCTTGATTTTAGAGAGAGATATAAGAGAGGGAAGAGAGAACTTGGGGGAAGATTTTTTCTGTTGTATTCTGATTGATTGTCTAAGCATTTACAAGAGAAGCTATATATGCTATTTACAGGGGACTTGTCCACTAACTAACTACAACCAAGCGTAACTGAAGTTGTTACACCTAAGGTGATGTGTATACTACAATAAATGATATGTACAAACTACATTCCAACACCCCCCCTCAAGTTGGAGGTTTGGAAACCCCCAACTTGCCCATAAGATAATAGTGCTGCTTGCTGGGGAGGCTTTTGGTGAATAGATCAGCCAATTGTTCACTGGTAGATACATGCTGTAAGGAAATAAGACCATCTTGTAGCTTCTCACGCACAAAATGACAGTCAAGCTCGACATCTTTGGTTCTTTCATGGAACACCGGGTTCCTAGCAATGTATATGGCTGCCATACTATCACATTTAACTGGTATGGGAGAGACATCAGGTGCTGTGAGCTCATTCAAAAGTCTAGGAAGCCATGCCAACTCTGAGGTAACTCGTCTCATGCTTTTGTACTCAGCCTCGGCTGAAGATAGAGAAACAATTGGTTGTTTCTTAGATTTCCAGGACAGAGGACTGCCACCAAACAGAATGAAGAAACCACTAATACTTCTCCTTGAATGAGGGCAAGCAGCCCAGTCTGAATCACAGTAGGCAACTAGGTTGAAAGATGAGCTGGAATTGAGCAAAAGACCTTGAGAAGGATCTCTATGAAGATACTTAAGAGTATGCAAAGCAGCATCCCAATGTGGTTGTCTTGGGTCAGACATGAACTGGCTAAGATGTTGAACTGCAAAGCTCAAATCAGGCCTTGTGTGAGTTAGGAAGTTGAGCTTTCCAACCAACTTCCTGTAGAGAGTAGGATCCTCCAAAGGCTTCCCTCCACTGGGAAGAAGCTTGAGATTTGCAGGAAGAGGACAACTAACAGAAGCAGAAGAAGTGCAAGCAAATTCCTTGAGTAAGTCCTGACAGAATTTCTTTTGAGTCAAGATGACTCCATTAGACTGATGTAGAGCTTCAAAACCCAGAAAATAATTGAGAGTCCCCAAGTCTTTAATCTTGAACTCAGCATCAAGATGACCCTTCAAGCTATTCATCTCATCAAGATCATTCCCAGTCAACAAGATATCATCAACATAAATTGCTACAAAGACAACTGATTCACCCATTTTCTTGTAGAACAAAGAGTAGTCATTCTTGGAGCTTTGATAACCCCTAGACCTTAAAGAAGATGACAACTTAGCATACCATTGCCTCGAAGCTTGTTTCAACCCATATAGGGACTTTTGCAGCTTACAGACTTGATTGGGATGAGAAAGAACAAGTCCAGGTGGTGGTTTCATATATATTTCTTCATCAAGATCACCACGCAAGAAGGCATTATTCACATCGAGCTGAAATATACTCCAACCTTTTTTTACTGCTGTACTAATGAGGGCTCTGATTGTTGTCATTTTGACAACAGGTGAAAAAGTTTCATTAAAATCCACACCAGCTTTTTGAGTATTGCCAAGGATAACAACTCTACCCTTGCATCTCTCAACATCTCCATTGGACTTGTATTTGACTTTATAAACCCACTTGCAGCCTATTGGTCTCTTTCCTTTAGGAAGATCAGTCACCACCCATGTATTGTTAGCTTGTAAAGCTTCAAGCTCTTTATTCATTGCCTCATGCCAGACTGGAGAGGAAGCAGTCTCTGCATAGCTAGTTGGTTCTTGTATTGTAGAGACATTGTGAAGTAACTGTTGACTAGCAGGTGATAATGTGCTAAAACAAACATGAGTGGGAGAGGGCAAAGAAGTGATAGTAGTATAACAAGATTCAGAAAAAGTGAAAGTGGAAGCATCAAGCACAGAAACATTGTTACAAACAAAATCATGCAAGTGGGAAGGTAATCTATGTGACTTAGAAGATCTCCTGACTTCAGGAACAGGTTGAGGATTGGGAGGGGGAGCAGGATTGTTATGTGATGTAGAAGGAATATTATTTGTGAGAGTAGGTGTATGAGAAGAAGTAGGAGCATAATTAGGATGATCGGAAGAAGAAGTAGGGAAAGGATCTGTATATGATGTGTTTGAGGGAAATATGGGAGGTTCATATCTGGGACTATGAATATGGTAGGGAAAAACATCTTCATGAAACACCACATCTCTTGACATTTCAACTTTCTTGGTGTCTAAATTGTACAATTCATAGGCCTTTTTACCAAAGGGATAGCCTATGAAGACACATGGGGAGGCTCTCTGTTGAAATTTGTCTCTCCCCTGTTTCAAAGTGCTGGAGTAGCAGAGGCAACCAAAGGCTTTTAGGTGGTTATAGGAAGGGTGAGAACCAGAAAGAAGGTAGAAAGGTGTTTTGTAATTGAGGAGTTTAGTTGGTAGTCTATTTATGATATAGGTGGCTGTTGAAATGCAATCACCCCAAAATGAGAGAGGGAGGTTTGATTGGAAAAGAATAGCTCTGGAGGTTTCCAAAAGATGTTTGTGTTTGCGCTCAACAACTCCATTTTGTTGTGGAGTGTCTCTACAACTGGTTTGGTGAAGGATTCCTTTGGATGCAAAATACAGTGTGGCTTCAGTGCTTGATCCAAGCTCTAATGCATTATCTGACCTTATGCATTTCAATTTAGTGTCAAATTGAGTGGCAACCATTTCAACAAACCCTTTGATAACAACAAAAGCATTACTTTTTGTGGTCAAGAGATGTGTCCATGTTGATCTACTGTAATCATCCACAATTGTGAGGAAATAAGAATGGAAATTATATGTTTTTGTGTGGTATGGTCCCCAAATGTCAATGTGGATAAGCTGAAAAATATGAGTGGTATGAATTTGGCTTTGGGGAAAGGGTAATTTGTGTTGTTTAGCTCTAGGACAAATATCACAACATTTAACAACAGATGGAACAAGTTTAGGAACAAGAGACAGAGATTGCAGTTTAGTATATGAAGTATGACCAAGCCTTCTATGCCACAAAAGAGTATTATTATTTGCTGAAGCAGCATTACATGAATTGTATTGAGAATTATCAGAAGTATTGAAAGAAGAACTAAAATGATGAACAGAATGAAGAGGCAAAGCTACAGAATTGTCAGGAGACTTATTGGACAACAGATTCCTATTCAAACCAGCATGATTAGTCTGCAGCAAGTATAACCCTGCTCGAGCCTCACCAATTACCAGTGGCCTCTTCAGAGAAGGGCCCTGCAAGAGGCAATGACCATTGGTGAACAAAACAGAACAATGTAATTGAGCACAAAGCTTGGCAACAGACAAAAGATTATAATTGAAGTGAGGCACAAATAGCACATTATCAAGGGAAATTTCTGGTGAAAGTTGTATTTTCCCAATTTCAGTTACTAAAACACAGTGATTATTAGGCAAGGTGATTTGATATGGTGATTTTAAGGTCTGAATATGAGTGAGAAGTGATTTGTCATGACACATATGGTCACTAGCTCCTGAGTCAACAATCCAACTGGAACTAGAAGTTACTAAACAATGGCAACAAACACAAGAACCATCTAAACTAGCAGAGGAACAAGCAACCTTAGCACCAAAATTAGCAGCAGAGAATGAAGCACCACAACATTGAACAACTTCCTTAGAGTTTCCTGATCCAACACTCAAGTTTGCACCACAAGAAGTACCAGAACTTGGACCTTTATTCAAAAGACTCAGCAGTTGACTATACTGATCAGTGGAGAGACCTGGAATAGGTGAACCTTGAACCACATTTGCATGTCTATTCTGCTCTACTGCCCCATATTCAGAGTTCTCAACATAAACAGAGTTTCCATCTTGCCCCTGAGAAAAATTTGCAGCACCTCTTTTCCCTTTTGTAAACTTAAAATCTTTAGGAAATCCAATTAACCTATAGCACTTGCTTGCTATATGACCTGGTTTCTTGCAATGATTGCAGATTATCCTCTTCCCCTCACCTGACTTATAACTCCCTTGAGGCTGAAAACTACTAACATTCATAGAAGATGACTCAGAGATGAAATGTGAGGCCTCATGAACCTCTCTCTGCTTCTCATCTTGAATGAGGAGAGAGTAAGCTTGTGCAATACTTGGTAAAGGACTCATCATCAATATATCGCTTCTAATAGGACCATAAGCACTGTTCAAACCCATCAAAAATTGCACTAAACGTTGATCTTGCTCAAACTTCATCAATGCTTGAGCGGCACCACAAGTACAGCTAGGTAGGTCAGAAACAAGACTCAACTCATCCCAAATTTTCTTAACTTTGGTGAAATAAGTCGCTATATCACTATTTCCTTGACTTATAGAAGTAAGATATTTGCGTAATTGATAAAGCCTAGCACCGTTAGACTGACCAAACCTATCTTGCGATTCTTTCCAAATTCCAGCAGCTGAGTTCGAGTAAATCACACTACCAGCAATTTCACTAGACAAAGAATTCAAGATCCAGGAAGTTACCATATCATTGCAGCGCTGCCACTGTGCAAAAGTTGGATCAGCAATTCCAGGTCTCACGACATCGCCATTGACAAAACCTAGCTTATTCTTCACCGACAACGCAATCGCCATTCCTTTTCTCCAAGCTCCAAATCCGGTTCCATCGAAAGCTTTCGAAACCAAAATCATCCCTGGATGATCAGAGGTGTGCAAATACAAAGGATTTGATGAATCAATTTCAAGCGCCATTGATGAGACGCGGAAGATGAGGTTGAATTCTTAGATCAAACGAGCTAGATCGGTTGATGAAGCAAATCAACTCAATCGAAAGCGAAATGAACGAAAATTCGTGAAAATAGGGCTTGATCGATCACGGAATCGAAAGTAATCGATAGAAAATGGGAAAAGAAAACAAGAGGATGGATCTAAGAATTCTTCAAGCCAAAATCTGAGCTACATAGCTCTGATACCATGTTGAAGGTGATGTTCTAGCTTGATTTTAGAGAGAGATATAAGAGAGAGAAGAGAGAATTTGGGGGAAGATTTTTTCTGTTGTATTCTGATTGATTGTCTAAGCATTTACAAGAGAAGCTATATATGCTATCTACAGGGGACTTGTCCGCTAACTAACTACAACCAAGCGTAACTGAAGTTGTTACACCTAAGGTGATGTGTATACTACAATAAATGATATGTACAAACTACATTCCAACATTGATTTTCACAAAGAAATCACCATTATGGGTTTGAATCAATTCTCTCCAATTGTGGCACCACTAAAGAAATCACCAGAGTCGGATTCATAGCCCACGGCTAATTCATAAATGTGTGACAAGCTATTAATGATTTGAAATATAATAGCAGCTCAAGCAATATTACTATGGGCCCGTTTGGCCAAGTTTCTTCTAACTTCTATTTCTTTCCCCATATTTCTTCTTCACCACCCCCTAATCCTCCACCACCACCTCTATTTTGACTTCTAAGAAGTTGAAATAGGGGTAGAAGTAGAAAATCCAGTTTGTAGCTTCTACTTCTACCCCTATTTTAACCTTTTTTGAAGTCAAAAGTGGTGGAGGAGGAGGTGGAAGAGAGGGTTGTGTAGAAGGAATGTGGAAGAAAAAAAATAGAAGTTGAGAGATTTTTGGCCAAACGGGCCCTATGTTTCAAAATGGGAGTATAACCGATTTGAATATATTTAAAGTTTGTAATTTGAAATAACTAGTCTGCACCCGTGCCCATGCACGAGATTGTTATTGAAAAAAAAATACTCCATACGACTCAAAATAAATGTCGTTAAGGTTAGTGGGCACATGT
>BSSO01004812.1:0-13975 GCA_030267885.1 Mesembryanthemum crystallinum | reverse complement strand
ATTTAGGGGTTTTCCACGCTAAATCCTCGTGTTTAATTGTCTCTCCTCTTACTTCTCACAATCACGTCCAATAGGAACAGTTCCCCCTAACTGTTCCTCCCCTTTGCAACCTCTCCATATTCATATCAGTCATAATATCCGCCAGTTGCTCAGCCGTACGAACATGGGACACAACAATGTTACCACTTTATATCTCATCATGAATGAAATGACAGTCCACCTCATCGAGCTTCGTACGCTCGTGAACGACTGTATTATCAAGAGCTACTTGATTGTCACAATATAATCGCATTGGACCATTATGTGCGAGTCCTAAAGACAACAATAGTCCTTTCAACCATTTCAATTCACAACTCGTTGTTGCCATTGATTGATACTCAGCTTCGGCAGATGAGGGAGAGGACGTATGTTGTTTTTTTGTCTTCCAAGATATAGGATAGTGCCCCAGAAGCACAAAGTAGCTACTCAGTGATCTTTTGGTCAAAGGACAACTAGCCTAGTCAGAATCACGAAATGCATATAGCTGTAAGTCGCTGTCGAACTGGAGGAATATGCCTTGTCTAGGATTTGCTTTCAAATAATGAACCACACGTAACGCCGCCTCCCAATGATCTTCTCGTAGATTTTGCATGAATTGTGCCAAAATATGAGCACCATAGCTAAGCTCCGGTCTTGTAAAGGTCAGATATATAAGATGTCCTACAATTCTCCGATATTAGTCTGGATCATTCATAAATGCATGCCAAGTAGCCATAGCCAATATTGATTTTGTTCAATAGGAATAGCAGCAGGCTTTGCACCTAGCAACCCACACTCTGAAATAATGTCAGGCGCATATTTGCATTGACACAAGAAGATACCTTCTGGTCCCCTGCCACTTCAATTCCTAAAAAATATCGAAATGTTCCCAAGTCCTTCATATGAAAGCAACAACCGAGATAGTCTTTCAATTTCGCTATTGCATAGAATCATTGTTTGCAATAATCAAATCGTCTACATACACCAATATGCTAATTCTTACACCATGCTGATAGTAGGTGAACAATGAATAATCAGAATACGATTGATTAAAACCATAGTGCTTTACAGCAGTTGTCAATTTCGAAAACCAACAATGGGGAGCTTGTTGTAAGGCATAAAGAGACTTCTTCAACTTACATACCTTCAAAATTCAAGGGGTAATTTCATATATACTTCCTCCTCCTAATCACCATGCAAGAACGCATTATGCACACCCATCTTATACAACTCCCTATTTTTAGCAGATGCTACAGCTAGAAGGGTTCTAATTGTCACCATCTTGGGTATTGGAGCAAATGTTTCATTGTAATCCGATCCTTCCGACTGATGATTCACGAAAAATCACTAGGCGCATTTTGGGACGCTCCACTGTTCCATCGGAGTTAAATTTAGTCTTGTACACCCACTTTCACCCTAATGCTTACTTACCTAGAGGTAGAGTTTCCAATGTCCATGTACCATTAATTATCTTCTAGCGCTTGTATTTCTTTACTCATAGCATCTCTCCATTTCTTTTCTTTCACAGCTTTGGAAAACAAAGTTGGAACACTATGTGCAGTCAATACAGCAGCCAAAATACTCTGATATTAAGGCAAAAAATTAGGACATGTCACATAATTAACTATTGGAGAAGGAGTCGTACATGGGGATTCTGGTTTGGAGTTAAAGGAAGCATGCATGGGGTCTTGTGAACAGCGAGCACTGTCACATAATCCCACAACAACACATAGCTTCGTCGCTGTCTTTGTCCCCTACCATGGACCTTTGCTGGATGAGTTTGTTGGTCTCCTTAAGTCACAACACCTTGCTGCACCCTTTCACTTAGTTCATTAATGTGTTGCTCCCCCATACTACCAGCATCTCTTTGCTCCCCTTCAAAGACACAAACTCCCTCATCACTAGTGTCTTTCTCCAGCGTATTAATTGCATCACCATTTTGTCTTACATGAACATCATGATCTTGTCCATGAATTGATTATGGTATGACCAGCTTCCTGCCTCATCAAATTCTCAACAAAACAATCATTTTCAAACACTGACACATTTGGAGAATGATCAAATGTTCCATTTAAACCACCTATATGAAAACATATTTTCACAAAACACAACATCTCGCGACACAAAGTGCTATTTCTTTTCAATGTCATATACCTTCCATCCTTTCTTTCCGTGAGGATACCCAACAAAAATACATTTTCGACTTCTCTCCCCAAACTTATCCTTATCACGACTCAAACGATGAACATAACACAAGGAATCGAACACTCTTAGTTCCCTAAGAGCAAGGGGTTTGCCAAATAAAATTTCATATAGAGTTTTTCCTTTGAGAAGAGGAGTAGGGGTCCTATTTATCAAATGCATACCCTACTGTCAAGACACATTCTCCCCAACATTCTATTGGTAAATTAGATTGAAATCGCAAAGCTCTAGCGACATTTAGAATATGCTGGTTTTTTCTTTCAATACGTCCATTTTGTTGGGGTGTTCCGACACACAAAGTCTAACCTGATGTAATATTCCATTACTATCAAAATAAGATTGTAGGCATGTGATCGAACTCAGTCCCATTATCACTTCGCACTACCTTAACCTTTTTACTAAATTGACGCTCAACCATGACACACAAATTTTTAATTACCTGTAAGACTTCACTCTTTTCAAGCAACAAATGCACCCACACACCACGAGAAAAATCATCAACTATAGCCAACAAATATACAGCACCACAAGAAACGGGCACCCTATATGCACCCCACAAATTACAATGAATTAGAGAAAAACAATCTGTTGATTTATTATTGATAACAGGAAAACTTTCACGAGTCTGTTTGGCTCTATGACAAATATCACAAAGTCCAACTTGATATACTCTACCATCACTAGTTTCAGGAATAAAAGATAAAATTAGGTGTGAGGGATGTCCCAACCTTCAGTGCCACAACTCTCTCAAACTCATTCCCCTTTCACTTTATTTACCTTAGCAGTGGTCGCTGCTCTTAAATGGTAAACCCCGCCGCACTGTTCACCCGCTCCAATCAGCGTCTTCAAAGCACGGTCCTATGTCACACATAGTGACAAACGCGTATTTGTTGCATTTATTGTCATGATTTACACCTCATCATGCTTGATTTATCGTGTGTTCAATAGCTTATTTGCTTCATTTTACTTGTTCTTGTTCCTCTTTACGTTCCCAGTGTTGTGTGCGTATGTGGTGATTTCAAACTCATATCGCATGAGACTTGAGTGTGTTTACAAGATGAAGGAACCAGCGCCATGATGAGCAAAGGAACACAATGGATTTTGATGAAATGGAAGTGGCAAGCTCCATGCATGATGCGGTCGTTGAGCACAACAAAAATAAATTCAAGTACTTAAACTAAAAACTAGTATAGGACAAGTACAAGTTCGATCCCACGAAGAAAGTGAATTAAAATTATTATCCAAGTCTAACTAAAAGAAAATAATAATAGAAACAACTAATAATAATAATAATAATGATAATAATAATAATAATAATAATAATAATAATAATAATAATAATAATAATAATAGGATTTTTTGCGAAACACTACCTTTTATAATGTCCATTTTGCGAACAACTACCTTTTAAGATGGATTTTGTTGTGAAGTGATACCTTTAGCCGAATTTAGGCCAAATTTTTAGTGAAATTCCCAAAATA
This sequence comes from Mesembryanthemum crystallinum, assembly GCA_030267885.1. Classification (NCBI taxonomy): domain Eukaryota; kingdom Viridiplantae; phylum Streptophyta; class Magnoliopsida; order Caryophyllales; family Aizoaceae; genus Mesembryanthemum; species Mesembryanthemum crystallinum. Next base: position 10,274 of record BSSO01004812.1, on the reverse strand, counting down.
CCCTTACCCCCCTTTATGTAATTCATTTAAATCAACAACCTTTTTTTTAACCGTGCGCCTGGTTGAGAAAGTTTATATTATTTTATGCGAACTATGTAAAGGTACTTTTCACGAGTGTAAGAAAATGTAGAGTTTAACTGAATCACCTGAGAGGGGAGTGAGGGTATTTTGGAGATTTCACTAAAAATTCGGCTAAAGGTATCACTTTACAACAAAATCCATCTTAAAAGGTAGTTGTTCACAAATTATTTTTTAAAAGGTAGTTGTTCACAAAGTGAACATGATAAAAGGTAGTATTTCGCAAAAAATCCTAATAATAATGATAATAGTAATAAGGGGGGTTGCAAGTAACCAACTATACGTCAAATTGATTAATTAATAAAAATTCTAAAACTATTTAAAACTATACTAAAGGAAAACTAGAAATCAATTGTAAAACGAAAACAATCAAAGGTGTAAAAGGCACTCAATAGAAATTAGTATCCACCATGTAAATTCATCCTATCATCGACACATACAATTGTTTACCTAGATGGGTTAGCTGTAGAATCAACCTTACGAAGGGGTTCCCTGTTCCACCTCAATTACTCAATTTTGGAGCGTCCTAAAATTAAGTCTAACCAATTAGACAACCCCTTGGTACGACCTAAGTGATTTAATCTATTGGTTGCTTTAAGAACTAGTAGAACATCATCAACCCTAAGCAACTAGAACACCACTAGCGGGTCTAATGTAACTTAGATTATGGTTGCTCTAACCTAGAAGCAAAACCTAACCTGTTTCACCTTAGATCAGTCGCTACACATGTCAAATACTTTGAGCAATTACGGACCCAAACATTCAACTAGCAATTGAATCAATACTAATTTAAAAGCATGCATTCAACTAAATTAAATAGGAACTCATAATTATGAGGGTGCAAATAACCATAAACATCTACTAGAAAACAATAGTATCAATCAAACCAATAACAACTTGTCTCAAAGATCGAATCTTTACATGGTTTCAACTAAAATCTATGGAGTAAAAATAGTCTACTCGCTAATCATAATAAGAGTTATAGATAAAGAGAAGAGTGGACTCATTGAAATTGTCGACCGGAGAGTTGTTAATTAGCTGCTTGCGTTGCTGCTGTTGCCGTTCTGTCTCTTCGCCCTCCGGTCTCGTTTTTCTCTCTCTGTCCTCGCAGTCTGACGTCTAATCTCTCTCTATGTCTCCACTGTGTATTAGGTCTTGTGTTCTATATGCCGTTATACTGATCGCCAAAATTAAATGCCCAGGCCTGGTTCCCTAATTCCACCGACACCGATTGGGATTTCATAGAAAGGTGCCAAACTGTGGCCCAAGAGAGATAAAAAGCTTATTAGTTGACTATTTAGAGCAAGCCTATGCATGTAGTCCAACTTTGCCAGCCTAAAATTTCACTTGTAATTAGTTTAGGCGTGAATGAGGTTGTGACCATTACTTGGTCCTATTTCTGAGCTAGTGCACAAATGCATGATCCTGTAGTTTGCTACCTACAAAATTCAGATAGGAAATAGGAAAATGTGAACTCATAAATTAAACTGATAATTAAAAAGCAAAATAATACTATTTTAATTAAATCTGATCTAAATAGAATCAAAATGAACTCGTTATAGTGGAGAAAAGTATATATATATATATATATGTAAAATGTCCTTCAGAGAGTTGTTGATATATGTAGGAATTTTCTTTGGTCTGGTAAGGTGATTTATGCTAAAACACCTTTGGTGTCCTGGGACTTTATATGCAAACCAAAGGCTACTGGTGGATTGGGAATAAAAGATTGTTTTGCATGGAATAGAGCTGCCATAGGTAAATACGTTGGTTCATAGCTGCTAAAGAAGACTCACTTTGGGTCAAATGGGTTCATCATTTGTACTTGAAAGATCAACAATGGTGCTGCTAAAGAAGACTCACTTTGGGTCAAATGGGTTCATCATTTGTACTTGAAAGATCAACAATGGTGGGAGTATTCTGCTCCTTTGAGTACTAGCTGGGCATGGAGGAAGATTGTAGCCGTCAAGGAAGTCCTGAAGGCAGGGTACTCTGGTAATCTGTGGAAGAATAATAAGAATGGCAAATACACCATAGCCAGTGGCTACTCTTGGATCAAAAATAATACTGAAAGAGTTAGCTGGTCCTATATATTGAGTATGGTGCAGATATAATCAACCAAAGCATTCGTTTATATGTTGGCTGGTTATACTTAGAGTTCAGACTAGAGGCAGGCTCAAAAATATTGGAGTTGTCAATGATGCAAGCTGTCCTTTAATTTGTGTGGAGAATATGATGAATCAGTGAAACATTTGTTCTTTGAATGTCAATTTGGAATTCAATGTTTGAAACTGATCAAGAAATGGGTACAAATCCCTCAATACTATAGGCTAGCTACACCAATATGTCAACTGGATTAGAAGAAGGTACAAGGGAAATAACTTCCAGAGGAAGATCTTAAACGCTATATTGGCTGCACTGGTGTACAAGGTCTGGGCAGCGAGAAATGAAGCAATATGGAATTTACAGATTCCTACCCCTGATTACTTGGTGAAGCAGATTAAATATGAACTGAAGTTGAGAGGTTATAGCATTCTTCCTGCTAAGATAGCTAGCAGCAATAGGAACTGGTTTGATAGTATTTTTTGAAAAATAGCTCTTGGTTTTAATGGAGCCCTTCCTAGAAGGTACCCATTTGCTTTGAGCTTGATTTATTTTGAGATGAGTTGATAATCTGTAATCCCAGAGGTATGCCTCTGTTTGTCATGTACTCTTTTTGCTATTAATACAATCTTATTACTTAGCCAAAAAAAAAAAAAAAAAGTATATGTAAAATATGGCTTATCAATGCACGATTTGGACAAATGAGTTAGCTTTGCCATTTTCACGGTTTTGACACCTGTTTAGTATTTCAGCCATAACTTTTTCGTTTGAACTTTAAATTATGCGGTTCAAAAGACTGTGGTAAGATAAGAAGCAGGGCTACAATCATGTTTTACGTTTTTCCAAATTTCAAGTGCAAGATGGTGTAAAGAGAGTTGGAAGCAGACTACCCCCTTCATACACGGTCCAGTACACGGTCCGTGTATACTCCCTTGGACTGTGTACTTTAGATTTTCAGCCGTTCCAAAACTGGCCAGTGGGGAGTACACGGCCCAATACACAGTCTGTGTACCCCCATATGGTCCGTGTAATCTGGGCAGTTTTGCGGCTATATAAGCCCACTTTTAGGACATTTTGGGGGAGGCTTTAGAGCCCCATTTTCTAGGTTTTTAGAATTCTCTCTCTTTCAAAAACACTACATTTAATACTTTCTTAGGATTTAGATTAATCTAGTCCAGATTAGAGAAGATTGTTGAGAACCCTAGTTGTAAGAATCTCTACTCTCTCTCTTAGCTTTAAAGTCTTCATCTTTGTTGTTCCTCTATGTTGAACCCATTTTACTTAGTGCTAGTTGATGGTTTATTTGTGATGATTAGTGGCTAAATCCTCTCACTAGAGTTGGGATTAGCCCATTTATGATGTTTTGATGCTTCGATGATGTGATTTATTTGTGATTGTTTGGGCTTGATGCTTATTTGACTTTGAGTATCCTATGTGTTGGATGAAATTCCTAAGTGAGAGCTTGGGTAGTGTATTGTGCTATTGGCCTAAATCCGAAATGGGTGGGTTAATAGTTGGGATTCCTTAGCTCAAATAAGGTGATTTAACACGAAAGTAGGTTAGGTCTAATTGGGAATTTGTTGTCAAATAATTCTTAATGTGTTTGATTGACTTTAACACCATGAAAATAGGTTGCTAGGGGAAATTAGACACTTTCAAGGAGACCTTGAGAGAGGCCCTTGATTACTAGTTGATTTGGCACTCCTTGGCATTAGCTTAATCAATTGTATGTTCATTTCATCATCTATTGCTTCATATATGTCGTAAATGGGTGAACACTAACTCTAATTCTCATTCCCGTTACTTTTACTCATCCAATTCTCATTGTTCGTTCTTTTAATTATTCTAGTTTAGTTATTATAGTTGTTAATCATTCGCAATCACAATCAATCCCTTAGGTCTAGCTTGTGTAAAACCGAGGCGAGATTGTTATTTGAAGCTCCTGATTCCTTGTGGAGACGATTTTACTACATTGACATAACCCATGCACTTGCGGGGCGTGGCACATAGCTTATCAGTAAAAGTGACAGTGCAATTCAATTGCAATAATTTTGCCACAGATATAAGTGTGCAATTTAAATTAGGTATAAACAAGACATTGTGCAAACATATATTCTTCCTAATATGTAATGTACCCTCCTTTATCGCAGAGGTATGTTTGTCTTCGGTAGTCCCACTAAGCATGCGGCAATCTTCCGAACATCAGTCAGCAAATCAATATCTCCTGTCATATGGTGGGAGGCTCCCGAATCAATTATCCAATCATTCAAAATTTTCATACTAGGAGGTCGCTCAATTCGTCGTGTTTTATGTGCATTTAGCAAATTCATTAGAGTTTTCCACTGCTCCCCACTAAGACTTGGAAGTGCTACCTTGTCTGTCTTAGTGAGGTTTACGCCCCTGGGTGTGCTTGTGCAGCATCACTGGTTGTGGTTTGCACATCATTGGCTCTAAAACCCCTGCATTCAGCATGCTATAACCCCTTCCGGTCCTTCGCCCATTCACACGAGGCCTATCCCCCCACCACTCTGGGTATCCTATAACTTGAAAGCATTCCTTGGCTTCATGTCCTGTTTTCCCAACCACATAATCCATTGTTATCCTTTAACCTCACGACTACCACTCTCAGAACTGAATTTGTTTGTGCAGAGAACCCAACAACATCTCCTCTATCATCTTTGCTTCTTATTTTATTCCGACGCCTTTCTTCATGTATCATCATAGAATATACACGGTTTAAGTTCAGCAAAGGATCCATAGCTAATATATTCGATCTTACCATCTCGAAAACTGCATCATCAAGACCCGAAAAGAATTGATGGACCTTACTGTTTTCTCGCTGCTTTGTAAGTTCCTCAGCAATATCACATTTACACTCACCACAACGACAGGTCAGTATGGGCTCGTAGTTCACTAGTTCATCCCATAACACCTTCAATCTCCCATAATACGCCATGACAGATTGTCCGCACGTCACCAAATCATTCTTCAGTAGTTGTAATCGAGGGTCCATTCCCGATTGAGAACCTTTGTCATATGTCCTCCCACAAATCTTTCACATCCTCTATGTATGTGATTGTAGATCGCAAACTCGGTTCGATAGTATCAAAGATCCAGGCCACCAACATTGAATTAACCATCTACTAGTCATCAATCTTGGCGGAGTCATTGGTGGGTTTGGGTAAACTTCCATCCACAAAGTCGAGCTTTCATTTCACCCGGAATGCATTGCGCATCGATCGTGCCCACTCATCATAATTTTCTCCCCTCAATTGTACATGAGAGATCAGCGTTCCTGGATTGTCAGATGGGTGCAAGTAATAGGGCGAGATTACGGTCAACTCTTTCCTACTCCCATCACTATGCTTCTTTCTGTCGTCCTCACCACCCATGTTGTTTTGTTCTACGATGGTGGTGTTCCTTCTAGGTTTAAGGTTTGATATGTTATCCTTGCTCTAATACCATGTCAAAGTTTTGAGTTAAAACTTTCTGGGTCATTTCTCATTCAATTCCACCGCCTACATACATATGCTACTTATATACATCTAAAGAAACAGGGCCTGACTCTAAGCACCAAACCCCAAATAGCCTAACACACCCCTAAATACATATAGATATACTTGGAGCCTAATTAAATACTCCATCCCATACTTACGTTTCCAAACCACCAAAAAGTTTGTCCCACTCTTACGTTTTTAAACCAAATAAATCCATATAATCTGCCTATATTACCCCTCCACTATCTCCAAAATACGATAAAAAAATTCCCATTTCTCTCTCCAATCATCCACCCTTATTTTATTAGTTCTCTACCAAGGTCACTTTGGGCTAAATTTCTTTCCTTAATATTTGTGCCCAAAATGGTTAGGAAACGTAAGTATGTGACGAAGGGAGTACATCAATGCCAAGTCATTTTTCCGGCAAATGTTATGCCGGAAAATTACATTGCAAGTTGATTGCATAATTGTTAGTACTTATGGGAGTTGATTGCTACTATTAAAACTTATAGGTGTTAATTGAACAATGGTTACAAGTTGGGGGGTGTAATTTGCTAATTTCACCTATTTCTAACAATACCTTCTTCGTATATAGTTATTATGCCATTTTTGGCACAACTATCTCATAAGGTAAGAAAAAATTATATCATGGTCCAAACATAGTTCTAATTGTCATGAAATAGTAGCAAATGCTGAAAGCATAGCAGAATTAAAAGCTCTATTGATACTTTGTCAAAGCTAATTGTGGGACAAAAATTACCTTTCATTTTTCTTTTATATTTTTTTTACAGCAAAGAGAAGTTTTTATTAATTTCTATANCAATGCCTATATTCAATTACAGCAAGAAACCAAAAGCCCAACATGCAATTCCTTTCTATATCCAACGTAGCAAGACATTGGCTATGTACCCATTAGTTTTGCTCCAAACAACCAAAGATCATTACAGTATAACCCAAACAATTACCAATAATTTATCTAATTTTACCGTCATGTGTAGACAAAATTACCTGAAATATAAAAATAATTAGATAAATTGTTGGTTGCTGAAGAGGTAACTGAAATTGCAAAGTATAGCCTAATACTCATATTTGACTTTGAGTGTCAATCAATTAATTTGTTAGAAAATAAGTTGAGGTAGAATATGAAAAATATGAGCTTAGATTTGTTTTGAGAAAAATCTTCATAAAATGTGTTTCTTTTTTTCTTAAAAAATTTACCAACATATTGGTAAAAATTAATATTCAAAATAAATGTCAAAAGCGAGCGTTAATTCTAAATGAATGGAGTACATATAATCACTCAGTCTATGATCACAATACCTGCAAAACTATGTAAATGTTACTCATTAGTCATTGTTAGCCCTGACTTCCTGTAGGACTTCCTCAACATTTTTATTACCAATTATTTTCATCAACCCTTGTGCGTGCTCATTCTTCAAATAAATAAGAACTTTATTTTTGCCATGTCGAAGAGCAATATGAAGAATGGTGTGACGATCTTTGGTTATTTGGTATATGGTGTCAGGACGACGCGATAAGAACTCTTTTAGGACACTAACACGACCTGCACGAGCAGCCTTATGGATTGGAAATGACCCATCGTCGTTAGGTTCCTCTTCACACTTTGGAAAAACTTCAAGGAAGTAGGCAACTTCTTCATAATAACCTTTACAAGCCGCATAAGATAGAGACGTCAATCCTCTTTTGTCTTTGGAGTTGATAAGACAGGGTATATTATCCAATAGTACACCTAACATGGCTTGATTTACAAAATAAACAAATTATAAAGTCTCATGAGTAAGTATGTTTGAAGTGTATATATAGATGAAGAAAATAAATAAAGTTTTCTTTTGATCAATTGACATAATGCTTTTATTATACTAATGCTTATATTATACTACTTGGATTTTAAGGTGCAAATAATGAGAAGAAATATGGCAATACACATAAAATTTACATGCGGAAAACCTAATTGGAAAAAACCATAACACTCCACGCCATCGCCATTATTTTCATACAATGTAACTATATGTTTCTATCCTAAGTGCATCTGAATACTCTCTCAAATAGTGCACCATTTACAAATGCCTAACTCTTTATTTATAATCCCTTGCATTCCTTTTCCTAATTTCTCTAGAATTAGGAAACCTCTTTTACCTAATTTTCGTTGAATTATTCCAACCAACGTAAAATTAGGAAACTATGCTACAATCTATCTTTAATAAAATAGAAACAATACACATGGAAACTATGTGAAATGCTCCTTCTAGTTCAAAATAATTATCATTTTAGATTTCATTTGTGTTTTTAATTTCATTTTCTGACCATTTAACTTTATTTTAATTCCTTTTTTTTTTTGTAGCATTTTAATTCCTTTCTTTTTTTCTTTTTTTTGATAGAAATTTTAATTCCTTTCTTGAAATTGTCTCTTTGATTTTTATTTTATTTTTTGTTTTTTATTTTTATCAAAATTCCTTCTATTATTAAGTGGTGACCAAAAATCTTTGTCATCATTAGAGACCTATACCATTGCTCATTTGCAAATACCATTAATTTTTTTTTTTTTTGGCTGTCTCTGGGTATTGATCAAGCCATTAAACCCTTAAATTTAATGGTGCCAGAGCTACAATAAACAATAAGTGTTGAATTCGAACCCTATAGCAAGGAGCCGTCGCTCGCAACTGATTATGGAGAGTTTATAAGCACAAGGCATGGGTGGGCATGTGTATTTTTCACGTTTGAATCTTCAAAGTGATTCACATGAAAGGGATTATTAAATTACAAATAGTTATTGATTGGGCCTTGCTTTAACAGTGAGTTTTAAATTGGATCGAGTTGGTTTCTGCACAAAGATAATCGATATGGACATCTTTCTCATTCCTCTCTTCCTCTTGAGGCCACTCAACCACTAGGCTCCTCCCCTAAATATTCTCTGGCTATAAACCTGTTGTACGACACTAATTCCCTGGCCCACAACAATTTTCTTTGTCCTCTTCATCATTGTTCGGGCGGCACCAAAGCCTCCTTTGCCAACTTTTCTCCTGTTCCCACTCTCGCTCGCTGCGAGTTGATGGAGATCTTGATCCCACTAGTTTGGATGAATATGATGACGAAGTGGCCGGACAATGATAATGAGCGAGTGAGTCGAAATATGAGGGCAGGCGAGCCTTTCCACTTTGAAGGTGACACTTGCCATTGGGCACAATATTTAAGGAGAGAAGGAAATGATCACGCTGCCGTTATTTTACTACCCAACATATTCAACTTTTCTTTTACTTATTTCATTTAATTTCTCTCTCTGCTTTTTCTTCTTTTTGGTTATTTATTTCCAAATAAACATTGATAATTTTGAGTATTTCTCTTTTATTTAATACAAATATAAACTCGAAATATTTAGTGAAAGTACCTTTTTATATTTTGAATATTACAAAATAAATTATTTAGTTATAATGTTATCCGGTTTTTCTATCCAGTCCAACTGGTTGAACCTGTTGAACCATCGAACCATTAAGATTGCCGATTCGACGTCCGGTCCGATTTCCAAAACATATTTGCTATAGTAGGATTATTTTTGTTAATTACCCTAATTTGGGATTACTTTTTCAATATGCTTATATAACATAAAAGGACATATATTTGGAAATATAGGTAGTATATGATATCCTCTTTTTTTTTATAATTAAGATTCCCTCCATCCCCTGTAAACGTTAACAAATTAAACCATTTGGGGTGTGGAGTTTAAGGAGAAATTGTGAGGGTCGTTTATTCCACATTTGCCCTTGACTGTACTATAATGTTAAGTGGGTAATTTTTTATTGTATTATAATGTGAGTGGGTAAAACTATATATACTACATTAGCTTTTTTTTTTTCTAATAATATTTTTTAAAACCCATACTAAAACTCATCCAGTTCACTTATGAGGTGGCTTTATACATGAGGTCTGTTACTTGTAAGAAAAAAATTTGGTATCTAATACTACCAAGTACCACATTTTCCTCCTCCAAGTAGCTAACCGCCCTCATACACGTCTTTGTGAAACTCATATCTAACCTTCCAACGCTAAAACACAATTATTTATACTCTAAGAGGTGAGAATGAAAAAACTAAAATAAAATAAAATAATAAAAATAAATCAGAGAATTAGAAATTAAGAACCCACATTTGCAGGCTGTCATCTCAATTGGTACAATGTTGCACTCGTAGCTTTCAGGATATCTCATACTCCCTAGCTTTCATCACTTGATCGACAAGTGATGATGTTGAGTCTTTATGGAGTGTAGCATGCGCAGTAGGAGTTAGTTTCAAGAAGTTGGTGGTGATATGTGCAACTAAGCAAGTTCTTTCCTCCTTTTATATATTGGTTTTGACTAATCTAAACTATCTCCAAGTTGCAAAAAATAATCCCAACTTCAATATTGGCGCGTAATAATCTGAACTATTACTTTGATTGCAATACATGCATCAACCTTGACGATGTTAGCCCTCCCGCTAAGTATTTGCTTTGATAATCCTCATGTTTAACTTCTAACAAAGGGATAATCGATTGAATTAATGTTACCAATTTCATTTTTCATGAGAAATTTGATACAAAAAG
>BSSO01004811.1:0-13975 GCA_030267885.1 Mesembryanthemum crystallinum | reverse complement strand
TATATGTTAGGACAATTTTTTTCCCAAAATCTATATGGTATATATATATATATATATATATATATATATTTTTTTTTTTTTTTTTGGGTCTAACTACAAGTTCACGTACACTAGTCCTGTTCGCACAAGGTCGGTCCAAATAGCAATCCCCATTATCTTATTATGTTTTTTTTTTTTGATATCAATGATAGTTATAATGTTATTAAGGAGAAATTGAAGCTGGTATCTTGTCCAAATAGCAACCCCAAAGGTTGGTGGTCTGGTCATGTCCAAATCAAAGCATCTTTATCCAAATCTAATGCAGCCATCATCCATGTTTATGTTTATGTTTATGATTATGTTTATGTTTATGTTTATGTTTATGATTATGTTTATGTTTATGTTTATGTTGCCCCAACTTCACCAATCACCATACCACCTACGGAGAACTTATTAGATCCCAGGTTTCCATTTTATTTTGTCTACTTCCATATATATCAAATATCATTACTTAAATTTACTTTTTTGGCTGCCAAAATGTGAATATTAATTTAAATCTGTTATGGCTCCCTTATAATTATTGTTGCCATTTAGTCTAATAATTGTTCAATGATTATTGTTGGATGTTATCAATGACTNTAAAAAGCGGGGGATAATAGTGGTCGTAGAAACAATATTAGTTTAGTCAGTACCAAATTTTATTTAGATGCAACCAAAGCTAAAAATAAATAAAAAATAAAATCATACTTATTAATTTAGTTGAACCCACCGTATTCTTAGTTTAACCAAACCTAATAATGCTAAAAGTAAATGAATGCATTGAATTTATTCATCTAAATCCAAAGATGTAGATTAAAAGTTCCAATAGCCACCACTCGATGGCCATTATAAAATTTTCCCCAAAAAAAAAATAAATGGAGAAAGAGAAGAAGATGACTTGAAGAAACTCAAAATCTTCTACAAACTCAACATTCTTGTAGTCATTTGGTCTACCCTCTTGTATTTTAAGCTTCGCTTTCACAAATTTCACTCCCCCTCTCATCTCCTTCACTTCCTCTTCTCCACGAGCTTCTAAGAAGTCAAAATAGGATTTGCAATTAGAGACTTCTATTTCCAGGCCCATTTTAGCTTATTCGAAACCTTTAAGAAGAAAGTGAAGGATAATGAAATACAGGAAGAGAGATTTGAAAATACTCAAATACCTAAAAACTTGACCAAAACGGCCCTTAATACTTATATATCCACTTCCTTTTTCAGGTTCTGGGGGAGAGGGGCAGTCAGCAAGGCATCATAATAAAACAACGTTTGCAAATTTGGCCGTTGGCCTCTTCATTATTGCTAAATGAAACATGCAAATCACTAGAAAACACTTGTACTAAAAGTCACATGACTCAATTGTTAACAGTTTTAGAGTTAGATTTGTGAAACCTGTAAACTTCAAAAAATGACCTTAAAAAGACCACTTCAGGTGTAACACCAAACAGAAGCACCACCACTAACCAACCATGGAAATGTAATTGCCTCGTGGTAAGAACTAAGACACCAACAGTTCAGTGTTTTTGCTAACCACATTAACATTGTAATGCCCCATTGTTCGAGAAATCGTAGCTAAAGCAACAGACAATGTTATTCAAAGCAACAACTATACATTACAGCGACAATTATTTCCCAGGAAAAAAAAAAAAGCCAACAGAACCACAGACATAAGTGAGTAGAGAGCAAATTTCAAGGAAAAAAGAGAGAGCGAGCGCATGAAATCCAGAACTTGGGAAACACTATTTCCAGAAAACTATACCCAAATCCTATATCTGGTTCTCTATTCTAATTATGATACTCTCAAGCACCGCAACCCCACAAGCCTAAGTTGGAGACAAAACATGATTGACAAAAGAAAACTCTCCATTTTTGTGTATTTGGGATTTTAGCATTGCTTTTGCCTCATGTTCTTATGGGCATGTTTGTCGAGCTTCTATTGGGCGTTTCTTGGCCACTAGTAGGACCATGAATATACCTGACATGAAATCAAAACGAGGAATCCCCCTCCATAATTCACTTCAAACAAAACATAAGGCTGCATCCATGAAACAATCATTTCCCACAACTTAAACATCTCATTTGCAGCAAACGAAAAAAAAAAAAAAGTGACCAATAAGAAGACCCTATCCGAGTTTATCTATAACTTTAAAGCCTTTAACCGTGCTTCTGATAAATAACTCCACTACTGCAAATTAATCCACTTCATATAGGTCCCTCTTATCCCCACTGCCACAAGCACTAAAAGTCATTAACAAAAGTTACCAGAAGTTGCCTTCCCATTCGTTGCTGCTGTCATCTACCCATTTTCTGCTGTAATATCAGGTCACAGGATTTGGATCCTATCATTCAGGACAAAGAAAACATTACACAGCTGCTAAAAAACTGTTGCATGAGATCTGCTCTTGTAAATCAACAATAGATAAGATAATAAGTTCAGGTTAAATACCTTGTCTGATTGGAGGTAACAGTTTGTCCTCACAGACCTACATCAGAGCAAGGAACATGACGCCGATAAGACAAGGGGGGAATGGTGGAGTGTAGATCACTGTAGTAAACCTTCAGTGTTCAATATTAATATCGAACTTAATTCAATGTTAGACAGAAAGCCCCAGTTTGAATCGGGAGAAAGGCCTTGAATAAATCAAAGATTTCTGAATGTTAGATACCAATTGCCTCTTGTTGGGAAATGTCACCCCAGTCATCAAGATTTTCTCAAAAATTTCTACATATTCTGTTGGCCTAAAAAAACACATTTTTTCTGAAAAATTATTGGTAAAACTAGGACATAACAATGTCACTGTAAAACAAAAGAAATCACTCACATTCTATGAACAAAACAACAGTAACATGGAGCTAACCTAGAACATAAATAGAATCATCATGAATAAAAACTACAGAATGTTTAACGTAAAAGGTCGGAGACTCAACGTAAACGACAACACATAGAGAACAAGGGTGGCAACATGGATATGGAAACATTAAGTACAAATCTGCAAACACACTAGTTCCGTATTATTGTGTTTCTTAACTTTGCTTTTGAAATGCTAAAATAGAATGTTAAGATAGTATGGGTTCTGACTTTTAGCTTTTCAGAAACTAAAATAGAATTAGAAAAAAAAATCCGGTTTCCTTGTAGAGGATAACCTGCCCTCTCTTGCTGTATATTTGACACTTACCAATATATACTCTCTCTATCTAAAAAAGAAAAACAACTTTTCGATTGCCAGTTTCAAGTTGCCAACTTTCTACAAACCTAAAAGCTAGAAACTCACAATGATACCAAACATTAATAGTTACTATTAGTGGCATCTAGAAAAGAGAAACAAGGTGAGACAGAAAGGTTGTAAGAAGTCATTTGTATATTCATACCTCAGCAGGTGCATGTCTGTCGATCACTGTAAACAACCTAATAGTTGCTAGCAAATTAATGAATATGTTGACTACAAAAGACAAAAATCAGGTTTAACATGCATGCAAAATAAAGCAACAAAAGTTCAACAAATGGAAATCCAGCCTGATCAACTGCCTGGACGAACACATCATGAACTAGAAAGTGCCACAGTTCCGAAACTGCCTGCAGTCCATTGACAATTTCATGATCTGCCACGTCGCCCATGGTTATTGGAAAAGTGGGACTGTTCTTTTAAGACACTGAAGCTTGGCGGTTTGCTTCTTCAACTTGTACCCTGCCTGAAACGGATAGAGATAACCAACTGGATACAAGCTACAGAATAGGTGAGGAGAAGGAAGATAAAGTACATATGAGAAGCCCCAAAACAAATAATGATTTAAGCCAGGGCAGGGCAATGTCATTTGAGCCAGGACAGCACATACGAGCATTGAAGGGTTAACACAGCGCTCAAGCAATTCACAGTGCTGATCTGCTCAAACTAATTCCAACCTATTCTAAAAGTACGTCAGAAGATTCCAGAAACTTGTTTTTTTTCTTTCTTTTAAGAATGATTCCAGAAACTTGTTGATTCAAGATGAATGTAGTACAATTCAATAGTCTTAAAATTCTAACACATCCCATCCCACTTTCATTGTAACTAGACATTCTGATCATGTCTTTCTAACAGCAAGAAGAATATACAATAACTAAGTTTTTAGTGTTTCGAACAGCTTGCATCTGCGACATGGTATGATTTTTGCATAAAATAGTTTATTCAGTTGGGAAAACAAGAGGTTAAGATAGAATGTGAGATGAGTAACATTGATCCTGAATCCTCAAGGCCACTTTGAGACCTGAAGAGAAACAAAGAGAAAAAATAATTATTTTTAGTGAATAGAGATTGGTAACCATGAACAAAGGCATTTGAGATCTGTGGAGAAAGCCACTACCTAAAAAGAATCAGTAAGTACACTATCATCATCTTCGTCATCATATTCCGCATCTTCACTGGACCCACTACGATCCTCAACTGTAACAGTTTGATCACCTATGTTAGATTCAGAGGAAGTCAAAGTGTTATGCTAGCATGAGAAGAACAAAAATCACAGAGAAGAATACCAAGAATCTACAGCTTGCCATTCGATAAATCAAAATAAACATCATAGACATATATTTACCAAAATTGTCTTGTGCACCTAGCCAATCTTGAAGACAAAATAAAGCCTGGAGTGTCTCTGGCATTACTGAGCTTTGAATGGAAGACAAGGTTTTGCTACCAACAGTAAACGCCTCCTTCGAATTTACTGTAGAAACAGGTATTGAAAGGATGTCACGTGCCATCACTGAAAGCTCAGGATACCTCATTGAGCTTTTACTCCAGAATTCCAGCACATCTAAGTCAGAATTCAAGTCATAACTGGGTTCTTCCAAGTAAAGATCCAATTCCGATTTGTTCCCTTGTGATCTTGATGTTGAGCTCAGAAATTGATCATAATCTCCAAACATGTCCCCCTCATCATTCCCACCAACAAAGTTTGTACTAACACTAGATGATCCTACAGTTGAAGAGGAACCACGCAGTGACTGCTGCTTATATTCAGCAAACAAATGATAGAGACTGCTAACAACTTTACTAACACAATCATGAACATTACGCAGCCCATGAAGTTTCATATAGCAGTATTCCACAAATTTTACCTTGTAACGTGGATCTAAGATTGCAGCGCAAGACAAAATTAAGTTATTTTCACACCAGAAATCATCGAATTTTGCTTGCATAGCTCTAACAGCATTAGCCAAGAAAGGATTTGGTCCTTTTGCTATGTCCATCATACGGCAATGAACCATCAGCATCCCCTTTAAAAACATATTTGCTGTTGGGTAATTGTTGCCTGTAAAGGAACGAGTTACGTCATAAAGGACCTTGAGAAACTTGTGAATAACGCTCAACTTTTGCCATTCTTCTTTAGAAAGAGCCAAATTGCTTAGTTCTGGCGTTGAATCTACTACATGCTTGAATACACTCCTATAGTAAATAGCACGATCGATCAATTTATATGTGGAGTTCCATCTAAGCAGCACATCAGAGCTCATCCTTTTCCTTGTGTGCAATTCAAAGGTTCTCTCAGCAAGATCAAAGAACTTCTTCCTCTGAAGTGGTGATTTATTGACATACTTGACCAATTCACGAATTCTATCAAGAACATCGTCAACCAATTTCAAAGCAGACTGGGCCAGAACGTTGAGAATATGAGTATAGCAATTAACTTGGAAGAAGGAACCACCACCTCCAAGAGATTTCTTTGTGAGAAGACCTCTTTTAATAGAACAAACCATGGACTCACTATAAGAAGCTTCATCCACTGTGATGGTGAAGGTTCTACGGTCGATGTTATATTGAGATGATAAACATGCCAGCTCATCTGCAATATAACTTCCATCATACGGGGGTGCCAAAGGTTTGAAGCACAAAACCCTCCTGGACAACTTCCAACAATCATCAATAAACTGCACATTAACACAAATATACTCCTCAGTTGTGTCTCTTGCTTTCCAATTACCAACCATCAAACATACACGACCAGGGGCCTTTGACAACATTTCTTTGATGTTATCCCTTTCTTTCACATACATAGAGAACAATTCTCTCCTAACAATTGCCCGACTAAATGGCTGAAATTGTGGACATGCTTTAGACATCATAGACCTAAAGCCCCTCTCTTCCACAAGGCTAAATGGATGAGCTCCTTTTATGATGCAAAGAGATATATATCTCCGTAGCTCATCCTGGTCAATCTGACACATTTCTGTGGATTTGCTTCCTTCAACCACATTCTCACTCATTGTGGACAGGCGTTTCACATTACTGGTCGTAGTTACACATTTTGGGAACTTATCAAAGTTACATGAGTCAACCAACTTCTCATTGGGAATGAAGTACTGTTGTATGTTAGCAGTCACAGTCACACGTTTTGGACACTTATCTAAATGACGCTTTAAATGAGAAGTTCCATTTTTGGAAGCTGCAGAGAGAACCATTTTACAATGCTTGCACTTGGCCTTTGCATCATTCATATTTGGAGCTGGAAACAATTCGTATTCATGCCAAACCTTTGACACCCTTTTCCCAAGCTTAACACCATGACCATTTCCCTCAAAGTCATTGAACCCAAAGTCTACCGAGATAGGCTCCACATCGATTGCTACACGCTTTGAACACCTTTCCACATGACGTTTTAAATGAGATGTTCCGCTCCTTGGTGTGGCGCTAAAGATTGTATCGCAGTGTTTGCATTTTGCTTTACCTTCCTCCTTGCTTTGCGCAGGTAGCTTGTCGAAGTGATCCCATGCCAATGACCTCTTCTTCTGCCTACTTTCACATTCAACAAGCCCATTCTCTGAATCTATTGTTGCAATCATAGCCCTCTCCATTGCACCTATAGCACTAAAAGCAAAAGCAGAACTAAGCACTAAAAATACTAAGCAGCCAACCCCAATTTTCAAAACGTTTCTTACATTCAACCAGACCTCTCCAAAGTACATAGCACTTGACAACACAGAAAAATTCCAACAAGCTGATATAAAAAGATCTAAGGGAAAAGACAAACACACATTTACAAGGTGCTACAAACTTCACTAAACCTACAAGATCAGGTAACATGATCACAGCAGAAAGGACATAACCCATAAAAGAAAATTCCCTAATGCTGTTAGAACATACCAGCAATGGTGAAATCTACAAGGAACTAGTAACCCGGGTCAAACCATAGGTAATTTCAGGTAAAAAACCGATTGGAAACGCAGATTGCTTATTTGCTTCGCTAGGAATAAGATGAACTTGACAGCCGACACTGTAATGAAACAATCCATTAGAACCATCAAAGATGAAAATTTGCCTAATAAATGGGAACAATACAGAATTCCAGAAAATGCCCTTTGAAAAGTATCTTCTTTACTATCAATTCATAGATGCAACTCAGACATGATGAGACCACAATCCAACGAAATTGACTTTCAAAATTGCAAGGAAATCTACAGAATTGAAGAAATGGGTATCACTCCAAAATCCCACAACAGCACAGTAAAGTAACAAACAACAACAGAGATCACAAGTATGAGCAAAATTTCCAAGACAGATAGAGAACGAAATTAGGGTTTTACCAAACGGGTGTACCTTCAGTTGCATAGGAGAGAGAAACCAGTGATGCGTGATAGTGTTGGTAGCACTTTTACCAGAAAATGACGCTTTTTCAAAAATTCTAACTCGGGAATTGAAGGGTTAGGTTAATCAAACGGAATCAAATTGGGAATTTTTGGTGGGAAAAAGGGCGTAATTCGATTTGGAGGGAAAGGCGAAATTTTGCAATGGGGATTTTTGGAGAAGCAAAATCTGGAGCTTGTTATGCATTCACGTGAAAATTGTTGCCGGGGTATTATCGTCTAGTTTTACATGGTAAGAAGTAAGAAGGGCCTTTGTGCAAGGTAAGAACCTATTCGATCATACCAAGTACCAACTCCAATACATCGGGTTCTATCAAAACTCTACTGTTAAGCGTGCTTGAGCAAGAGTAGTACTGAAATGGGGTGACTTGTTAGAAGTTTCGTGTTGTAGCACCACCCCTTCAAATTCTGGGAATAACTAGGTTCGAGATCTCATGCCCCCACTTTGGTGGGGTGGTTTAGTTGTTTATCCTCTTTCTCACCTATGGGCCCTTAGGTTTATGGGCTTGATGGTCCATCAATCAGGCCCTCAAGGTCGATCCTTGCCTATTTAAATAAAGAACAAAAAAAAAAAAAAGAGAAATGGGTATTGTGCTCTTGTTAGTATGTAGTTGTTTAACACAAAGAAGGTTTGGTGACATAAGTTGTTGAGGTTACCAAAGGTGTAAAACAATGAAAAAATATGATCTAGACAGCCTTTCTGAAATGCTCTCCCAACCAATAACTGCTATGTTGAAAGCTACCCACCAAACAAAATTATATCAGTAGCTGGTAGACATAATCAAACCACTGTACTTTACAGTAAGCTCTTTTGCCAAATATTGCCTAACTCAACCCATTTTGGATAACAACTCAACCCATCTCGAATTGGATCAAGTTAGTAGTTTTGACTTTTGAGCTAGCGTTGGCCATGATTTGGGCTAGGTTGACTCGGGTTGAATCCTAGCTAGACCTAGACTCAAATGGCTCGGACAGACTTGCTTAGTCCCAGACCGATCTCTTAATCCTAGTAGTGCTGGACTAGGACTCAACTAGTCTCAGTGTTTCCAAGCCAATCGTAGTTGGAGCTACAATTATTTCTAGATTAAGTCAAGTAAAGAAAATGAGGAGGACTTGTTAGTTTTGGCAAAATTTTGCAGATTCACAAGCCATAGTATACTCCAGTAATGGTTCTAAGTTTATTACTCAGTACTATTGACAATTTGTCATCATATAGTATATCAGAAGTCCTACAATACTTGAGTTTACAGATTGAACCCTTCACTAGCTAGTTAAACTACATAACATAAACACTAACATTGTCAGAATCAAACTAAATTGTGACTAGACCATGTTCTGAACAGCCTGAAGTTTGCGAAAGTGGTTTTTGCCACTAAGGTGCTGCTTGAAGTTAAACTCATCCATGCACCAAACCTCACAAAGTTCACATCGCAACTGAGGACCATTGTTTGCCTCGATTTTCGCAGCTTTGTTGCCCTTTCTTAATAGCCCTTGCTTCACCTTAGCTTGGTGCTTTTGTCCCTCTAAGTGCATCTGAAGATTAGCAGCTGAGGTGCAATTCACATCACACACCTCGCAACATAACCTGCTTATCTTCCCACCATAATGGGGCTGCACCTGCTGATCTGGTGCCTCTTTTCTTTTGCGACTTGGGTCTTCAGAGGGCCTTGACAGTAGTGGTAAACTGGGCCTTGCAGATGGCTTTGGGCCAGCAGTCAGGCCCAGAGGTGATGACAACTTGGGCCTTGGGACAAAACCTGTGCCTGGAGGCGTGTGTGGGCGCCATGGGCTTGAGAGTACTGGTCCTAGTTTTGGCTTTGGGGACGGAATGGGCTGAGGCCTTCGACTAGCCGGATCAGGACCTGATGGGTAACTGGGCCTTGTCGACAATATTGGGCTGGCAGTTCGGCCAGGGAGTGATGACTTGCGCTTCAGTGGTAGACTTGGGCTTCGCGGTGGAAGTGGGCTTGGACTTGGCACTGGGTGTTGGTTCACATTGATCTGTGGTTGCTGCTGTGTTGACCTTGGGTCTGGATTGGGACTTGATATTGGACTAAGCTTTTGAGTAGAGGTGGATGATGGACGTGGCCGTAGCTTGGGACATGAGGATGGTGTTGAGCTTGCTCTTGTTGGTGCTGGATCACAGTTTGAAGCTGGCAATGATGTTTGCTACAAGGAATACAACAAGTGCTGGTTAACAGACCAGAAGAAAGATTCAGTAGCAAAATGAGAAATTGCAAATCATTAGAAAAATTTGTGAGAATGGGCAAATTGTGCTATGAATTAATAAATGTAAAAGAACAGGAAGAGGAACCAAACATGACAATTATTTCTTAATAAGAGACTAGTTAGTTCTACTCATATCTTCAAATTTATGTTCCTTGGACAGTAAAGACATACAAGTGAAGAGGAGCTTCTGGCAGTGTGTTTGCAAGACGGCAAAATACACTAAATGTACAAGAACAGAAACTTAACACATATCATTGAGCAGAAACTCATGGTAGTACATATATAAAGTCACATGATTAGACTTTGAATTGAATTGAAAAGTTTATGAAAACGTAAATTTTCTTACATTCTGAGGTCCGGGGTTTTTCCTGGATTCAGTGCCTTGATTCAGCTGTACTGATTCTAACCTCTTGCGATACGCCATCTCTCTTTGCATCGCAAGCTCCACTGACATTACATGTTTCCTTCTGTCACTAGCCATTTTTCTCTTCTGTCCTCTTGTGATCACAAAGCCAAGTAACTAAGTGAATGGCTAAGGAATTTGGCAAAGGGTTTATTTATGATAAGAGATCGGGCTATTCTAGTCATTTTCTTACTGAAGAAAGAATGTGATACTTTTGTGCAGCTTGCAGAGTCACAGCCTTATTTTCCATGCTAATTGTGTGAATTCAGAGGTGTATTAAGAAAAGGTACCTTTTGTCCTTGATCCTTGAACAAGAATCAAATGATATCGGTTTTATGTAAAAGTTAAACATGTAGGCGTATATAAGTAAAAGTATGATCCACATGGTCCCATCTTAGCTTTTCATGTTAACTTCTGTAGCTCCAGAGACTAGTGCTATAAAGAAAGGAAAACAAAAATGACAAAGAATCAGAACATCAGATTAGAACAAGACATTTGACCACTGATATTCATGAGGAAAACAAGAATTGAGAAACCTTTAGTCCTCAATTAGAATAATCCAATGAACTAAAATTGTTTTGACTGCTTCAGATGCAACATAAAATAAAACAGTAACAAAGTTTTCTAACTATTAGTGTAAGTAGTAGTAACTACTTCATTGAATATATTATGAGCAGTCAAGCATATGATAACTTTAGGTTCTAACTGTGCTGAAAATCCATCTTTAACATAATAATTCGAGGTTATCAAAGATGTCTATTCATGTTCAAGCTACTGCACACTAGAACTACTATTCTTCACTCTAAAAAGCAACAGAACAATTGTTCACTAATGACCATGAGAAGCAATGAGAAGCCTTTAGCTCCTGATCAGAATGATCCCATGCACTAAAGTCAGCGTTAACAGCTTAAGCTGCATCGGAAATAAAGGAGCAACGATGTTTTCTAACTAGTACCTACTTAATAGTAGAAACATATTACAAGCACAACAACAACATCATATTACCCCAATGCCTCCGAAGAGACTCCCGCCTAGGCGAGGTAAGGCGGGATCGTTTGTAAGTAGTCTCACCCCTTGGAAAACAGAGAAACTGTTTCTGTTTGACCCTTGATCTGAAGTGCGACGACTATCAGCATCTTCACAATAAATAAGAAGTGCAGACAACTTTATTAGCCATTTTGATTTAGTCCATTATATTCCAAAGCCAAAAGGTAGTGAGTCTTTTGGCTTCACTTTCAAGTAGAAACATATTACAAGCACATGATAATAAAAGGTCCTAAACTCCTAATATTTACTCCCTCCGTTCTACAAACAAGGTGACGCTTGGTAATCCACAACTCACATGCATGTGAGTTGCGGATTACCAAGCGTCACCTTTTTTAGAGAACGGAGGGAGTACTATGTTGTAATCCATCTTCAAAACCATACCTCGAGGTTAACAAAAGTGTCTATTCATGTTCATGTAGGTCTCCACTCAAATGTGGGGTCTGATACTTCCACCATCAGGACCCTTCAGTTTCTTCTCACTATCCTGGAGGTCGGCAATGTGGTTTTTGCCGTTGAGATGCAGTCTCAAGCTGAGTTCATCTATGCACCAGATCCCACACAACTCACACTCATAGGGAACTCGCTCCTTTGCCTTGACCTTTGCCTTCTTTCCACCAGCTTCTTTGGTTTGTGTACCATTTGCCTGATTCAACTTGGCTCTGTGCTTTAGGCCATTCAAGTGCATATTAAGATTGAAGGCAGTGGTGCAGTCCACTTCACAAAGATTGCAGTAAAAGTTTCCCACTTGGTGTGGCTGTTCCCTCCTGTGATTAGCTGAGTGAGTTGGGCCTGAAGTTGGGCTTGGTATCGAAATCAGTCTTGGAAATGAGGGCTTCACATGTGGCACTGGGCCAGAAGTTTCTCCGCAATACCATGTGTCGGGCCTCAATGGTGGAACTTGGCCTGGTCTTTGCCCAAAGTAGGGATATGGCCGTGGATTTGGAAAGAGGCCCAGAGTTGGAACAGGGCAGGGATTTGGAATAGGCCCCGGTATCATCCTTGAAGCTTGGCTTGAAGTCGATGTCATTACCAGCTTCATAAAACATTAAGCACACTATTACCATAAGATAACCACCAAGCAATAGCCACCAACAGGTGCTTATAACAAGTTTGCAAACGACGAAAATAGTTATGAAGTTATCAATTTTTATGTGCAAGAGCAGCCACGGCTTGCTAAAAATCCGCTTCTGTAATTCTAAACAACTTCTTATGTCGACAAGTTTGATGAAATTTCATCATTCCCATTTCCTCGTCAGAACAGCAGAATCAGTTTCACAACACTACACACAGATCAACAAGTCAGATCATAATAGTATGCTTAATCCTCCAAATTTCAGAATCCTCATATCAAAGCAATTTAATAACCTGCAATACAACCCCCATCACAAATGATTGTACTTGTTGAATTAATCACGAACTTAAAATAGGTAATCTCACGATGTTATAATCATGGATGGTCTAATCCACATCCTCTGAATTGAAATTTTGTCTGATTAGTGTTAAACCAAAAAACACGTCACTCCAAATCCTCGATTTCCTTATCACCCCCTTCTGGAAACATATTTAACACATTGAAGGAAATCGGTATTCATCACAATCCCCCAATATAACTGAAATTCCAGAAACACCAATATCTACCAGCCATGTCCCAACAAAATTTAGTAAATCTCAGTACAATTTTCACTCTTAGGCCTTAGCCAAGTAAATCACACTCCATCAAACATTACCAATTATGCATTCACTTCAGTTTAGTTGGGCACAACATATTTTCCGACATACAATTTATCTCACATATTATTACTGTTTATTTAGTTCGATTCAGTTCAGTTGAGTTCAGTTGAGCACATTTCAGTTGAAATTAACACATTCGTTTAAGGCTAATACAAATAAAGAAGTAAGATAAAGATATATTAGCACATTACTTGTACTTGTTACCTGATAATGCAGGGGATCTTTGTTAGAGCTGGTGGGATTGCTACTAATACTACTGCAACTACCACCTCGTTTTGTTGTTAGACTATGAAGCTTTTGCCTGTATGCCATCTCTCTTTGCATTGCAAGCTCCACTGACATTACATAATTCCTCCTCTCAGCTCCCATTATTCCCCCTCTTTAGATAATTAACATCTGTAAATGCAACATTTTCTATCAATAGCAATACCAGAACACAGCAAAAATAAAAAATAAAAATTAAAAATTAAAAATTGAGATACAAAAGATCGAGAAGAGGGAAGAATGATTTTGACATGCAAATGTCAGAAAGTTTGTAACTTTAACTATGGGAAATTGATGAGTATATAAAAGTGATGGAAAGATGATGAGAAAAATTATGATCTTACCCAACACCAAAAGTTGATGAAAATTCAGAGATAAATGAACTGGTTATTTTTCTCTCTCCAATTGGGGTAAGGTTAATCACATCAGAGTTTCCATTTTTCTTTTGGAGGTGGTCGAGGGAGGAGAGCAATTTGGCACCACTGAGGTAGTATGGAGCTTGATTCCTGCAGCAAATTAGAGAACCAAAGGTGGAGTGTTTGTCATCAAGGGTAAAAAACTGAATTCAACTCCATCGTCGATTATTTCCAGTTTCCCATTTGGGATGTCAAAAAATAATTTTTCTACTCGTTTTTTTGGCCTTAAATTATTAAACGGAAATTTCCTGGGGTACC